>JAQQSW010012524.1:0-12508 GCA_028646575.1 Pseudocheirus occidentalis
TCTGTCTGTCTGTCTGTCTGTCTGACACGGGGGTCAGGGAGCTCAGGGAGTCTTGGAACCCCAATAACCAGAGTCCCTGGAAAGCAGTCTGGAATGAATTCATGGACTCAAGCATTCTCTGAGTCAAGGTGGTAAAGATTTATTGTTAAACTATACAGCAGGCAAGAGTTCTTAGGGAACTTGCAACCTTAAAGGGGTGCAGTTAAAGTTCTGATAAGGATATTCTATAGTATAACAAGTGCCAAATATGCTAAGTAGGTGAGTCAGGGTGTGATTAGGGAGTGGTTAAGGAATGGTCAGTTCTTAAAGGAACATGCGTTATTAATATCTACTAAGCAGGCATATTGCCCAGAATTCACTGGAAAATAGCCCGAGTAGTGGTGGTGGTGGGTGCATGGAGGTGTGGTTTTAGGTTTGAAATGACACTAAGACACTAAGTCAGCTAGCAGTGAAGGCTGGCCAAGCTGCCACCCATCAATATCATGTTTGACAAGATGGATGTTAGGAGTATATGTATATCCCAAGCTAAAGAGGGATTCAGAACGTATATAATGAGCTAGAGAGTATACATATGACTGAATCTGGGATACGTATGATAAATGTGACCCAGTTCACAGCTGCTTCAGCCAGTATATAGTTGGGTCAAACTACTAAATTCTATAGATTCAGATGGCCACTGCATCAGGAAGAGAGATAAGTATTTTGCTAGGGCATGCTGCCCTTGATCTAGAGAGAAACTGCCTGAGACAGTGTTTGAGGCTAGGGAGAGATGTGATTTTGGAACTGGATGTGATTTTACGAACTGTGTGTTCAAGCATAGGCACCCAAGCACCCCATCATATCTATTCATCTATATATTTAGATGTGCCCTGGTGAATGGTTAAAAACCAGTCCTCTGAAAAATAGATGCACAATAAATTTATTTTGTATTATTAACATTTCCACTTTCATAATTCAAATCCATAATATAAATCAAGCCCAGATTTTCAGAATTTGATAAATTTTAAAGAGTAATTGCTCAGACTGAAAATTTAACAATTGGTTCTTATGTATGTATCTATCTCTCAGTCAATCTACATATCTGTGATTATAAATGTTACTGCCATTGAGGCAAATAGTACATTATTTCTCTGACTTCTAGTGTCTAAAAAGGAGATCACGACATCCAGAAATGTTTATGCCAGAACATACTTTTCTACCGCTATGATATCATCTAGCTATCCATACCAAGGCTCTCACTCTCCCTCAGCTTCCATATTGTAAGTAAGGTGAATTTTAGTGTGTGTAAAGTGGATTTTGTCATTACTTCTTAGAGTTCAGTTTCCTGGATCCATGAGAACAACAATCTCTTCTTCCCAGATATTAGATATGAATTCTCATGGTTATGATTCAAAACATCCCTACCACATTTATGCAGCATTATATAATGATAAATAATATAGACACTTGTGCTTAAATTATAAACGTCCATTGTGACTACTCTCTGAGATATAAGGATGAGGTGATGTTAATTTGTGAAGCTTTTGCTGGCAATATGCCCTCTTTGTCTGTTTCCCTATAAAACAGGTGGCCAGTGGTCAGTGAATGAACTTTAAGTTTTAATGGACAGACTGGACTGCTGTGCAGCCTCAATTGGCCCCCATCAAGGCTTGGGAGGAATCTGTGTTTACCACAACCAACCCCCATTGAGGCTTGAGGGGACTTAGGGGGATGCCCATTGAGATGTAGGGGTAGTTGCCCCCCTTCTCACCTCTGTGAAAAGGGTGATTAGGTAATGAAATCTACATCAGTTATCTTGTATGCTTTTCCAGACTGATCCCTTCATATTTTATACACCTTGTCATTATTCTCAATGGGATAAGGTCTACAACCTCTCAGCCATGCTCTACCCCACCACTTCCAGCTCTTATTCATGTGACCTTTTTCTCTACTATTATATAAGCTCACTGAGGACAGAGACTTTCTTGCTTGCTTATATTTTTAGAATCAGCCATAAGCACTATACTTGGCTCTTAGAAGGCACTTAATAAATGTTAAATCTCTATCTATCTGTCTATCAAATAATACTAAAGGGACTCATACTTCCTCATTACCTTCCCTCCACCTTCATTGTAGAATTGAGCCATGAACTTCAAAACCTCCATTTAAGAAGATGGCTGAGGGCATCTACTTGCTGCAGTACTTTGGGACTTCTCTGACTCTTTCATCATACCCCTGCATTATGGACATAACCTATATTCCAACTTGCTTTTCTGTATTTTATTCCCTAATAAAATTTCAAATTCTTTGAGAATAAGAACTGTTTTTCTTCATCTTTTTTGTATCATTGTTCTAAATACTTAGGATAATACCCAGTACACAGCAGGAACTTTATAAATGTTTATTGATGTGAATTGACTTTATGAGCCTCATTATCTTTCATTCCCCATATCCAAGTAATTTCCAAGTCTTTTCATTACCAAACATATCTATCCTTATCCATCTGTTTTCACCTCTCATTCTGAATTTCCTTGTCCTTGCTTCTGCTACTCCCACAAAATTTCTCTAGCAGGCTAAGCCCAACTCACAACAGCTTTCTGACCTTTCCCATGCTGTTTTCTCTTATTGTAAAGTCAGCTCCTAGAAAGCAGGGACTGTCTTTCTTTCTTTCTATTTCTTTTTCTATTCCCAGTACTTAGCAGAGTGCCTAACATATGACACATGTTTAGTAAATGCTTGTTGACTCACTGACTCATGTAATCTCGTCTTTTCTCCACTGGACGCCAATTGCAGTGGCCTCTTGACTGATCTACCTGCAGAATGTCCCTCTAGTTGGCAATGCTTCAGCCACTCAGATCCACAGTTTTCCAAACCGCACATCTGCTCACAACAATCCCCTGTCCAAATAATTCTGAACCGCTCCCAACATTCTCAGGATCTCACATGGACCTCTGTTTTTGTCTTTGAATCACATTCATAAACTGTCTACACTCTACCTTTCTAGCTTTCCATTATAGATATTATTAGCTTTCACATACTTTGTAGTTCGAACAAACTGGCCATCTCTTTCTTCACGCATGACCCTTTATTTCCCATCTACATTCCTTTGCAAAGGCATTCATCCATGCCTGGGATGCATTCTCTCTTCACCACTGTCTCTTTAGAATCCTTCATTCCCTTCAGAGCTCAGATAACATGACACCTCTTTCTGTCTTTTTTTTCTTTTTCTTTTTTTTTTTTTTGGAGGGGGAAGGCAGGGCAGTAGGTGTTATGTGACTTACCCAAGGTCACATGGCTAGTAAGTGTTAAGTGTCTGAGGCTGCATTTGAACTCAGGTCATCCTGACTTCAGGACTGGGGCATCATCTCTTTCTGTCGTAAGGGAAATCTTATCCTGTCCATATCATACTGCACCTGTCTCCAGTTAAATCTGCAGTGTCCTTTGGAGTGGCATGTTCCATTCAGTGATGAAAATTCTGACACTTTATCATGTTTTACTTGTCCCTGTGAGTACTTAGCCAAATCCTATTTGCCACCACCTAACTCCTTGTCCCTATCCTCAACCCTCTGATCCCAAAGTTTCAATCAAACGCCCCTACCCCTTCCAATGTACCCTCTGAAATGCTTTTCCCACAGACTACAAACTTTCTTTCTAAATCTTTTCCTTTCCCATTCCTTCCATCTACTAGCTATAGCTCAAACTTGGTTCTCCCCTGGAAGTCAAGGCCTCCTTAGTCATCTTTTCTAGAACTGCCTGTACCTTCACACGTCACCATTAGCTCACATGTCTATGAAGGGGAGTTGGAACAATCATTTATTCCCAAATCTCTCCCTCAGTAACATCTCCTCTTTTGAGGTTCATGCTTTGCATATCTATCACCCAGTCAGAATTCAAGTTATTGTCTACAGACATAGGGCACTCTCCTTTCTCCCTCAATGAGTTTGATAAATGGCTCAGTTTTCCCCCCACTCTCCAACTCCTGGCCTCATAGAAGTGGACTTCAACTTGCATAATCATTACTCTTCTTTTTTTTTTGGTTTAGGTACTTTTAGTTTACAACATTCAGTTCCACAGTCTCTTGAATTTCAGATTTTCTCCCCCTCCCTCTCCCCTCCCATCATGGTGGCATGCACTTAGATACAGGATCTACAAATATCTTCCCACTGATCATTAGTCAGGTTATAGAGAAATATTATAACTGATGGAATGATCATTGGGAGAGAGGAAACAAAACAAGAAAAGGAAACAGAGCAAGTTGTTTCTTTCAGTCTGCACTTAGACTCCGCTTCTCCTTCTCTGGATGTGGATAGATATCTCTTTCTTTCTTTTTTTTTGCTTTTCATAAGGGCAGTTGGGATTAAGTGACTTGCCTAAGGTCACACAGCTAGTAAGTGTTAAAAGTATCTGAGGTCAGATTTGAACTCAGGTCCTCCTGATTCCAGGGCTGGTTCTCTATTCACTGTGCCGCCTAGCCGACTCAAGGTATCTCTTTCAATCATGAGCCTTTTGGAGTTGTCCTGTAACCGTGTATTGCTGACAGGAGCCCAGTCTATTGAAGTTAGTCTTCAGACACACGTTGTGTTTCTGTGTACGAATTTCTCCAGGTTCTGTTCTTCTCACTCAGCATCAGTTTATATAAAGCTCTCCAGGTTATTATGAAGTCCATTTGCTCCTCATTTTTTATAGCACAATAGTATTCCATTACATTCATATACCACAACTTGTTCAGCCATTCCCCAATTGATAGGCATCCCCTTTTTCCCAATTTTTTGCCACCACAAAGAGCCGCTATAAATATTTTTGTACATACGGGTCCTCTTCCCACTTCTCTGATCTCTTTGGGATATAACCCTAAAAGTGATATTGATGGGTCAAAGGATATGCACTTATTTATTGCCCTTTGGGCATAGTTCCAGATTGCTCTCCAGAATAGCTGGATCAGTTCACAGCTCCATCAACAATGCATTAGTGTTCCAGTTTGTCCACATCCTCTCTATCATTTTTCATTTTGCTGTTTTGTCACCTTAGCAAGTCTAGCTGGTGAGATGTGGAACCTCAGAGTTGTTTTGACTTGCATTTGTCTTATCTCTAGTGATTTGGAACATTTTTTTTCATATGCTTATAGATGTCCTTAATTTCATCTTCATTCTTTGATCATTTAACTTTTTTATCTTTTTTTTAGTGGGGGGAAGGCAGGGCAATTGGGGTTAAGTGACTTGCCCAAGGTCATCTGGCCAGCAAGTGTGTCAGGTGTTTGAGGCTGGATTTGAACTCAGGTCTTCCTGACTCCGGAGCTGGTGCTCTACTCACTGCACCACCTAGCTGCCCCATTCTTTGACCATTTATCAATTGGGGGCTGTCTTGTATTCTTATAAACTTGACTCCATTCTTTGTATATTTTAGAAATGAGGGCTTTATCAGAGAAACTGGTTGTAAAAATTCTTTTCCAATTTTCCGCTTCCCTTTTAATATTGATAATATAGGCTTTGTTTGTACAGAAGCTTTTCAATTTAATAGGATCAAAATTATCCATTTTGCATTTTATAATGCTCTCTAGCTCTTGTTTCATCATAAAGTCTTCCCTGCTCCAGAGATCTGACAGGTAAACTTTCCCTTGCTCTCCCAGATTGCTTACAGTATCAGTCTTTATACCTAGATCATGCACCCATTTTGACTTTATTTTGGTGTACAGTGTTAGATATTGGTCTATGCCCAATTTCTCCATACTATGTTTGAGTTTTCGCAGCAGTTTTTGTGAAATAGTGTGTTCTTACCCCCAAAACTGGGGTCTTTGGGTTTATCAAACAATGATACCCAATCTATTCCATTGATCCACTGCTCTTTCCCTCATCCAGTATCAAGTAGTTTTGATAACTGCTGCTTTGTAGTACAGATTAAAATCTGGTATGGCTAGGTCACCTTCCCTAGGATTTGCTTTCATCAGTTTGATTGATATTCTGGACCTTTTGTTCTTCCAGATGAATTTTGCTACTATTTTTTCTAGTTCTACAAAGTAATTTTTTGGTAGCTTTATTGGTATGACACTAAATATGTAGTTTAATTTAGCTAAGATTACCATTTTTATTATATTAGCTTGACCCCAAAATTGATGTTTTTCCAATTAGTTAAATCTGATTTTGTTTGTGTGAAAAGCGTTTTGTGATTGTGTTCATCTAAGTCTTGGGTTTATTTTGGCAGGTAGATTCCCAGATATTTTATAATGTCTATAGTAACTTTAAGTGGAATTTGTCTTTCTATCTCTTGCTGTTGGATTCCATTAGAGATATATAAGAATGCTGGGCATTGTGTGGGCTTGTTTTATATACTGCAACTTTGCCAAATTATATTCATTACTCTTCAAACACACCTTAACCACTTGGTTCCTCAGCCTACTCACTTTCCATGTCCTGAGGTTCCACTCCACTTCAGTCCCACCCAACAATGGTCATAGCCTAGATTTTGCCATTTTCCACAAATATATCACCTCTGTGTTCAAGAATTCCACAATCCACTTCTATAACCATAATGTTTTATCTTTCTCTTTCTCCCTCAGAATTTCCTTACCAAATCTTATTCTTCAGACCTAATGTGACCGCCAGTTCCCCTACCCCTCATTCTCTCCCTCCAGTGGTCAGTTTCTCCTTTTTTCCCCATCTTGCCCTCTTGGTGAGCCATTTCAATTCTACACTATTCTCTTCCCTTGTATCCATAGCCACCTTAGCATTTCACTGATCACGTTTTTTCCAGGTCTCAGAGTGAGATCTCACGTTCCATTTGCCATCTTTGCTCTTACATTTGTGCTGCTGGGTGAAGGTGGAGAGAATCACAAAACCCTTTTTATTGGATCCCACACAAGTTTATATTATGCAGTTTCAACTGTACCCTGATTGCTGCTTGGAAATCCTCCTGTACCACTCTTATCACCTCACTATGCCCACTCTTCCAAACCATTCCATCCCACCTCAATTGTCTCATGGCCCCCAAGCTCTCAACTCAGAATCTTGCCTCATCTTTTATGGAAAACAATTGAAGCCATTCACCCTAAGCTCTTTCTTCTCTCCTCTTTCTCATCTTATATCAATCAATCATATTTTCTGCTACTATCTACTCTTTCAGCACTATTTCCCATGATGGGATGGCCTTACATGGCTAAGCCCTTTATGTCCTATAACAATCCTGTTCCATCCTATCTCCCCCAATCTCTGTCATTCCCATTCTGTCACTTACTTTGACTCCCCCCCCCCCATCTACTGGCTCATTCCTTACAGCCTACATATATGCTAACATCTTGCCCATCCTCAGAAAGCCATCAGTTGTCCCTTCAATTCCCACTATCAATCTGTATCTCTTCTCCGTTTTGTGCCTAAACTATTTGAAAAGTCTGTCTACAATAGGTGCTTCCACTTCCTCTCTCTCTCTCTCTCTTCAAATCCCTTTATAATGTGTCTTCCAACCTTCTCCTTCCACCAATACTGCTGTCTTCAGTGTTACCAGTGATCTCTTAGTTGCTAAATCCAATGTCCTCATCTTAGCCCTCATTCTCCCCAGCCTCTCTGCAACTTTTGACATGACTGATCACCCTTTCCTCCTTGATATTCTTTTTTCTCCAAGTTTTTCCCCCTCCTTAAACACAGCCCTCTCCACTGCATCTTCTCCTATCAACCTGATTGCTCCATCTCATTCTTCTTAACTAAATCTTTATCCCGATCATGCCCTCTAACTCTAGGTGTCACACACAGTTCCATCTTTTGTCTTCTTCTCTCTCTTTATATTGTTACCCAGGTTTCTCTCATTAAACTCCATGAATTTAATAAACACCTCTATGCCAATTTTTCTCAGTTCTTGTTCTTCCTTTCAGACATTTGGAACCAAAATTACAATGGAAAGCTTCAACTCAGTCTTTCTAAAACCAAACTCATCTGTCTAGACTGGGGCCAAGGCCAGGACTCTCAGTGTTTCCCCTGAGTTACCCTGATGCTCACAGAGTGATCTGTGGGAGAGGGGTGGTCTGGTCACTTCAGGTTTCCACCTCAATGTCTCTGGGCTACAGTTTGGGCAGGCTCAGCAGCTAGAGGCCAGCAGTGCTGGTGTCTGCAGAGTCCCCTGGTGGTGCTAAGGCACACCTGGGCTTGTGTTGTCAGCACTTGCTAGATCCACTCCTCTGGGCTTCCGGAGGTCCTGAGGTGGGGCTTGTTGTGATCCCTCCCACCCTTCACTTCAGATTCACTACTGCCTCATTTCCCCCTTCCTCAGTATCTCCCAAACCTGGGGCTGTTTCCACTAATACAGGATTTTACTCTGTATGGCACATTTATATCTAGGTTTTCTGGGTCAGGGAGAGGGAATCAGAGCAGCTAGGTGTTATTATACTGTCTTGACTCCTAGAAGTTTAGGTATATGATTTTTAAACATCCAGGCTGTGGGCTGATAGCCCCAGGACAAACTTCTGTCCCTGCTATGGGCCCTATGTTTTCTCTTACCCAGGTCTGACTCATCCTCCAACCTGTAGTGAGATGGCTGTGAATCCTCCATGGGGTGGGTGAGTCAACTGGCCAAGGCTCCTTCTCACTCTGCTGTGGTCTGCTCTCAGATCCGTGCTGGTGCAGCCCCTGTGTGCTCTACACTCCCCTGATCAGATATATGTGGGCATTTTCCTGGCTTGGGAATATGCCACTCTCTGTCTCCCAATGGGTTCTGTCACTTTAAAATCCGTTCAAATTCACTTTTTACATTTGAGTGGCAGAATTCTTGGAGGAGCTTAGAAAAGTTACTGCTTCTTTTCTGCTGACTTGGCTCTGCCCTCCCCAAATTTGGTTTTTTAAGGCATTCTTCTCCTCATTGGCTTTTTGGGCCTCTTTGCCACTTGAGTCAGTCTATTTTTTAAAGTGTTATTGTATTCAGTGTATTTTAGGGTCTCCTTTAGGAGGCTTTTGACTTGCTTTTCATGATTTTCCTTTATCATTCTCATTTCTCTTCCCAATTTTTCCTCCACTTCTCTTACTTGATTTTCAAAATCCTTCTTGAGCTCCTCCATGACCTTTAACCAACTCATATTTTTCTTGCAGGCTTTTGATGCAGGAGTTCTAATTTCTCTGTCTTCCTCCCAGCCCATGCCTTGATCCTTTCTGTCCCCAAAAAGGGATTCTATGGTCTGTTGGCACTTCCTGTACTTGGTCATTATTACCAGCAAATTACTTGACCCTAGAGCTTTTTGCCATGGTAGAACTCTGCTTCTAGAATGGAGAGAGCTTTGTCCCAAATTGCTGAGGTTTTCAAAGCTACTGGAGTTATTAGGAGAGCACCCTCTCTACAGCCCTCACAAGTTGTGGCTCACTGGTCACACGCCCCAGGACCACAACCCAAGACTGTGACCCAGACCCAAGCAGGTTGAAGCAAGAGTGATTACCCTCTGAATGGCTGCTTGGTACCCCTAAAATCTGTAGGCCAGGGGATCCTGAGGCAGCCAAACAATGCAGCTGCCATGCCTCTGCTGGCTTCTTGACCCAGGGGCAGCAGCCAGACCACACTCTTGTCTCCCACCCCACACACACCTGTTCCAACAAAGTTCCACACTGATCTTTTACTTTGTCTTTGGTGTTTATGAGTTGAGAAGTCTGGAAGCCACCACAGCTGCTGGCTATTCACTCTTCTGAAGTGTGCCCTGGCCACTGCTGGTTGGAGCCCCCAAGGGGCTGAGACTGAGTGGCTCCTGTGGGACTGCCTGTGCTCGGCTCTCAGCACACTGCAATAGACCTTCCTTGTTGGCCTGCCAGTTGTCTTCAGCAGATTTGTTTCTCTCTGTCAGTTTGTGGGTTCTGTAACTTTAGAATTTGTTTAGAGTCATTTTTTTGAAACAGGTATTGGAATTATTTGGAGCTGGAGCCCATGCCAAGTTTGTGCTTCTACTCCACCATCTTGACTCCCTACCCAAACTTCTTAATATGAAGTGGAATAGATTGAAGTTAAAAGCAGTATCTGAGGCAGGATTGCACCTCAGGTATTTGTGAATCTTCTGATGTTCAGTGATGTTCTCTCATCTCTCAGCATGTCCTAAGACCAAAGTCTAAAGGATTAGTTTTTTGATGACTTTTCTTCTCTGACTTTCACTTACACTAAAAGGTTTGAGCCTTCAGACACAACAGCAAGGGTGAGTTTTCTTTGGCCAGTATCTTTCCATCAAGGAGTCTCTTGGTGCAGAATTAACATTAGAAAATTATATTTGGGGGACGGCTAGGTGGTGCAGTGAATAGAGCACCGGCCCTGGAGTCAAGAGTACCTGAGTTCAAATCCGGCCTCAGATACTTAACACAAAAAACTAGCTGTGTGACCTTGGGCAAGTCACTTAACCTCAACTGCCCTCCAAAAAAACAAAACCAAAAAAAAAACAAAAAAAAAGCAAAAAAAAAAAAGAAAATTATATTTGGGCAATCATCACATCAGTTCTTATCTAAGTATTGCAGATTCACTGTCAATTGTTTTGTAGTCCTTGATACCAGGAAAAGGACAACAATGGTATCTTGGCTGATGTTTTCAGTCATTCTGGTCAGGTAGCACAGCAGCATTATGAATGCGTTTTAATGACAAATGTACAAACTCTTTTTGGAGGGGGAAGGTAGGGCAATTGGGGTTACATGACTTGCTCAAGGTCACACAGCTAGGTTTTGTGTCGAGTGAATGAGTTTGGATTTGAACTCAGGTCCTAATGACTCCAAGGATGGTGCCCTATTCACTTCACCACCTTAAAGCAAAGGATGAGTAGGGAGGAAATTGAAGCAGCCGATGGAGACCATACTTTTGAAAAGATTGGCAGGGACTGAAAGGAGAAGAGAGACGGCTTTGTTCAGAATGGAGGGTCAGAGTGGGAGACAGATGGAAAGCCTCGTCCAAAGGTAGGAACACTGGAATTGGAGGCAGAGAAGCTGGATTCCAATTGAAGCTCTACTATTTCCCACAAAGCCTATAGCTATTTCATTCACTGGATGATTTTGCACATCGACAGGTTAAGGATGTTTATAGCATCCCTAGGTCCAAAAGCAAGCATTCACTCATTGCTTGATTTAAACCAGGTAACATCTTATCCAAACTTCTCATGTTTATGTCAAAAACTTCCTCCAAAGCAAATATCCACTAGATTCATGCATTACTTTCTCCAAAGTTTTGCTCCTGTAAATGGGCAACATTAATACTTTACCCTGGGACCCGGTGCACTCTAGGTAAAGCCTATGCAATGTTCTCTCTATTTCTATTGTAGCTTAAACTGCATCATTCCTCCTGTGACAGGATTAAGAGTGAAAAAGGCCCTTGGAATGCTGATGATTTTGTCTGAATTCTTGTTTACACGGAAGAATTTATTTTGGTTCTTTTCTGCCAGTCTTCACAAGGACTGAGTTGTCAGATCATGAAAGAGAATAAAAATATGGTTTGGAATGGGTCAGAGTGTAATGTTAGAATCTGGATATGAAGAGGACATACCACCCCTCCAGAAATTGTTTTCTGGCCTGAACTTTTCATATGCTGCAGTTTTCTTTCTGGACAGCAGATGTCAGTGAAAGCCTGTCCTAGTTTCCTAAATGCCAATGAAGGGGTCAACAAGTATTTCTTAAGTACTTGTGAGGCCAGACGCCAGCTTCTGGGCTATAAAGACAATATTTAAATGGTCTGTGCTTTCCAGGAGCTTAAATCCTATTACTAGAGGCAACATGCACATGTATATTTATGTATAAAACATAAAGAAGATATAAATTGTTTGAGAAAAAGGGGGAAGCTCTCTAACTTTGGGGGAGCAGACAGGAGAGTCCCCAAGCAGAAAGAGGTAGCAAGTTAGCTGAGCTTCCACATAAACTGGGGGGTTCAAGGAGGCAGAGAAGAGGAGAGATGGGATTTCAGGCCAGAGGACCAGCCTTTGTAAAGGCTAACAGAAGGGAAATGAAAACTTGTGTGTGAATGGAATAAAAGTAAAAACTTCTCAGGTAACATTCCACATCTTTTAACAGAATTGTAGTAAAGTATCAAAGACTCAGCATCCCAGGCTGGGAGCCTGGGATCCTTGCCTTACTTCCCTGGTCATAATTTGAAGTTTTTGCTAAGCTTAGCTTAGCGTAGGAGGGGAAAGCAAAGACTTTGCAAATTTAACCACAGGTCTGTATGTTCCAGACTTGTTTCCACCGACTACCATTTGACCTGTACAAAAATAAAATAGGAAATCCTGTTGTGGAACTCCAGGCAGGTCACCATGTCCTAAAATCCCCATGATTCACAAAATGTTGCCTGTTTTCATATCTATATTGATCCTGTTAGAACATTTATCTTCTGCTTTTATATTTAAGTTGATACTGATGAAGGTTTTGAAATCTAACTCCATCTAGTACACCTGTCTCAAAAACACTTTGATACTGATTTCACAAACATGCTTCAGTGCTGAAATGCACCGCTTTCCTGTTTTTCCCCACTTTTCTTCTCATGAATGTGGAATGAATATGACCCAGGGCCAGGCACTGCAGAGTGAAGCCTGCTCCTCTAATGCTATTAT
>JAQQSW010012525.1:0-12508 GCA_028646575.1 Pseudocheirus occidentalis
TATTTTGTAAAGTGTTGTTTTCTTCAGTCAGGTTGTTGACTCTCTTTTCATGATTTTCTCACATCATTCTCATTTCTCTTCCCGATTTTTCCCACACTTCTCTTATTTGTTTTTCAAAATCTTTTTTCAGTTGATCTATAGCTGTTAGGAATTCTTCAAGTGTCTTGGAAGCATTTGGTGTGGGAGTTCTGACTGTGCTGTCTTCCTCCCGTTCCATGCTTTGATCCTTTTTGTCCACAAAAAAGGATTCTAGAGTTTTAATGCTGTTCTTATTTTGCTTCCTTTTCCTCATGTTGGCCAGTCAGTTAATTGGTTGTTTTTTTTTTTTAGCTCTGTGAAACTCTGCTTCCAGAGGGGAAAGCTCTGTTCCAAATTGCTGGGGTTTTCCCAGCTGCTGGAGCTATTAGGGAGGTGTTGCAGCCCCCCCCAGCTTTGGTTTGCTGAAAGCACATCCCAGGACCACCACCCAAGACCACGATCCGGATCCAGGCCGCTCAATGCGAGCACTTGGCCCTGATCAAGCAATTCAGCCCCCCTGTGGAGTCCACAGGCCAGGGGCTCTGAAGCTGCCCAGTGGGGTAGCCGCTGGTTACAGCAGTTCTTGCCCTTCCCCCACTGCTTCCTTGTCCTGGGGGCAGATTGGCTGAACTGCTTTTCCTACCCCAAATTAAGTTTCAAAGTTTCACTTTCACTGACTGTCTCTAATCCTGGTTTGCTGGATGTGAAGATACCCTCAGGTGCAGTAGGTCTTCTTTGAAGTAGACTCAAGCTGTGGTTTGGGAGGCTTGGTGCCTCCTGACCGCCCTGGGGCCTGGTCTGGCTGCCTTTTGGTTTTGGGCTGGGCTGGTCCTGGCTCCCAGCCTGCTGGCCTGCTGGATAAGCCCCTCCTGCCGAGCTGCCCCTCTCCAAACCCTGTTTTTCACACCTTGGTAGATGTGGAGTTGTTGGAGGTGCGGTAGATCTTCTCTCTTGTAGACTGGCTCCAGCTCGGCTCCTCCCAACTGTCCTGGGGCCTAGCCTGGCTGCGATTCTGTTTCAGGCTGGGCTGGCCTCGGCTCCCAGCTTGCCACAGTTGAGCCCCTGCTGCTGAGCTGCCTTCAGCAAGAGATGTGTTTTCTACATTTTTGTGAGTCTGAGAGTCCTAGACTTTGTCTGGGGTCATATTTTATGGACGTTTAGGGTGGTTGTGTGGGACCTGTGGAACCTTGCTGCTTCTACACCGCTCCCCTGCCCCACTTCTAATTTAAAAATAACCTAGGGCTAATTCCTTTCAAAGTTTTAATTTTTGATTCTACTATTAGAGAACATTTAAACTAGGTGATAACACAGATTTTCTTGTATTGTAAAATAAATGACATCTAATTAACCATCCAGTAACATTTCCCCAAAAAAGCAGGTGGAGGGAAAGGGAAAGGAAAATTTGAAAAATACATTCCTATAAAAAACTGTCACAGAGTTAACATTAACTGTTAACATTAACTCTTGTAGAACAAGAGGCAAATTATTGTTTGTGCCACGGTAATTCCTTCTGGTTCAGTATGTTTGGAGGAGTGAAAGAGCATATGCACAAGATGATGAAGAACATGATCTGGAGGGGTGGAGAAGCAAAGACACACAGTCATTTTATCTACCTGTGTAATCTCAGGACCTCAGGGCCTTGCCATCCACCTCACTACAATATTCCTTGGTACTTCCAGATCTTTCCACTTACCCTGCAACTGTACTTTCTTTTACTTCTTAGCTTCTCCAATTAAAGTATAAACTCCTTGAGAGAAAGAACTATTTCAATTTTTCTATTTTTATCCAAAGTGCTTAGCACAGTGTAAGTGCACAGAGTAAGCACTTAATAAATTGTTTTTCTTTTAATGAATTCATTCACGGGAGATACCTGATTCGAAGACAGCCTTTAAAATATTGCTTCACTTTACTAAAACAAATGGTTTTTTTTTTAAATAACCAACATACATAGCAGAACAATGTATTCTCTTCATCCTTCTACCAACTGCAAATATAACAAAATGGGGTCCCATGTTAAATACTGTTTGCAAAAGCCTACTTATTCCCTACTAATAACCTCATCAAAGATTTATTGACTTTATATATAAATGATATAAATACTCTGCATAGATGGGAAAGTAAGGACACATCTCAGTAGTTCTTAACATTCTCTTGGTCATCTTTTCCTAGCATTACTTGAGGTCTATAAGATTTTCCCCACACCCTTTCACATACCATGTGCATCGCTCCCTCAAGCTCCTCACCAGTGTCACCACCAGAATGTATCACCAACATATATATTTGATCCTTCATCAATCATTGGCGAGTCTTTTCTACTTCCCTTCTAAGCACATTCAGGACAGTGGCTCTACCATCCTTGATAGCAAAAAATTTTGTTACAACAAATTTTTGTAGATCTTTTCCATTTTTATTCTGTTTATTATCATCCTTCCCTTTTCATTCTTAAATATTCTCATGGGATAACTACGGTTAGTTGGGTGTCTTGCCCAAGTTTTCTTTAGAGCAGTTTTGGAGTAGTTTCCACTTCTTTTCTCTGCTCTATGGGTCAAATTATAAAAAATCACCCATCATCTTTTTTGCACGATTTGATAAATGGATTTACATTCCAAACCAACATTACCTTTGCCATCCATTGCTCTTCATCTAGCAAGTGAGCCGAATGTTTGTTGACTTAACAGGGCTTTCCAACTTCTTTTAGTATTCATCTTGTGTCAACTGTTCTACATCTATTAAACTTCATTATAAACTTAAGTTGAGTGTTGTATAGAGTCTTGGATATTCAGTCAGGAAGACACAAAATCAAATCCTTCCTCCAACTCTTATTAGCTAAATGAAGCAAGTCACTTAAATCTCTCTAAACTTTAGTTTCCTTATCTATAAAATGAGAGTTGGACATGATGGCATTTAAGGCCCCTTCCAACTCTTACAAAAATGATCTTCTGACTATCAATGTCAGTATCATTTCAGTTATCCATTTCCCATTTTTCAATAAAGGGTCCAAAATTCAGTTGTTGCAACTGTATGCCACATTTTTTTCATTATTCTTTCTTCCAAAATAGAGTTACAAAGAATGAAATGGTAGAAAATTCTACAAAGAGTTCATTAAGACCCACCAACTTAAATTAATATATACTGTGTACACTCTGACATTTGATTGACCTTCAATATAAAGGCAGAAAAAAGATAAGGACAATGAGGAATATTTGGGAAAGTATGGGTTAGGAAGAAGGAATATATAAAGCAAAAAGACTCATACACTGTACTTTTACCATAAGAGAAGAAAAGGTACTGGACACCACAAGCACCAAATTAAATCTATTTTAGTCAACACAAAACTATTAATGTAGGTGCTATCCCTGAATCTGTTATCTGTGCACAGTCAGAGGACTGACTTTGCTTCAGAAATGAGGTTAGAATTTGTAAAAAGCTAAAAGAATATTACTACGATTGTTGCATAAAGAAAGGAATCTGCCTACTTCTGAGAAAATCCTGTACAATTTTTAAAATATTGAGATTTTTTTGTGATGATGAGTAGAGAAAAGAAAGCAATAATTTTAGAATGGATTATTTGGGAAAAGGGAAGGTAGCAAAAACAAATTTTGCTCATTTCCACTATCAAACTATTACCCCACATGATTTAAACATCCTGCTCCATCACCCTTTCCCCTCATAGAAGTATAATTGTGAGGTTAATGTGAACAAATTTGTAACAAGGTCAATAATAGAAACCTACTGATAAATACAGGCCTCATAGGGGAGGTTGGAAAGTCACCTTTCTTTGCTTCTTCATTTTCTTTTCTACACTTTTCTCAGCTATCTTTCTTTTCATTCCCCTTTTATTAATTGCCTTGCATCCCTGTACCTTCTTTACATTCTCTTCCTTTCTTCCTCCACCCTTTTCCATCCTTCCATCATAAACATTTAGAAATTTGCCATTTTATAAAAGATTGGCATGTTTAATTAAATTATTTAAGCAAAAAAATCAGAATATATACACTAATAAATTAACTAAATCAAGACATAATTTCATGGCAATAAAAAAGTAAAACATTTAAGAAGTGAATAGTGGTCCTAATTTGTAATCATATTTAAGAATCTTACCTGTAGGAACGGCTAGGTGGCACAGTGAACAGAACACTGACCCAAGAGTCAGGAGGAACTGAGTTCAAATTTGACCTCAGTTGTTAGCTATATGGCCTTGGACAAGTCATTTAACCCCAACTGCCTTGCCTTCCCCCCTCAGGAAAAGAGAAAAACCTTACCTGTAGCCCTAAGAATATACAGAGATACCAAGGAGGTACATCTTCTATTGTATAAATCATATCTGTTCTCTGGGGATCTAAACTTCCAGTGCTGTCCAATGTCTCTGCAAGAGAGCTCTGTAGAACAAAAGCAGTAACTAATCAGCATTTTGGAAAAATAAAACCCTTCTGTGGGGTTAAAGTAGCAAAAGTTTAAAAATTACCCATTTACTCAAAAAAGCAGCAATAAAAATAAAACTTATGGCTTTAAATGTTGCTATCAAATATCAAATCAATCCACAATTACCCTAAGGAAGATCATTTATATAAGAGCCAACCCTTACTGTACCATCTCACAGGTTCAGCATGACAGTTTATTTACTGTATCTGGAAATCTTTCTCTGGGAAGTAGATAAACAATTTTAAATCACTTAAGGTTCTGAACCCACTTTCCTGGGTGGGGCCAATGGTATACAATTGGCAAAGGCAACACAGAAGTTGAACTGTGTAGTAACCATAGATAAAATACCAAGAGCAATGAATACTTTAGAAAGGTAGAAAAAGCATAAGACTAAAAAGCAACTTAACGAAATATACTTGTGGATAACAAACCCACAAAAGTCCATGCGGTACACTGTAAAGAGCACCTTGATTGGGATTCTGGCTAAGAAACTATGTGACTCTTTACACATCCATAAAATGATGAAACATAAGGGCAGCTAGGTGGCATAGCCCTGGAGTCAGGAGGACCTGAGTTTAAATCTGGCCTCAGACACTTAACACTTACTAGCCATGTGACCTTGGGCAAGTCACTTGGCCCCAATTGCCACTCCAAAAAAAAAAAAAAAAAAAAGGAAAACAAAACAAAACCAAAACATAAAATGATGAAACAATTACTTTTACTACCTACATTTTTGGGGTGTTTGGAGAAAAGCACTTTGCAAGCATGATTCAGAAATGGACAATAGCAGATGGATAGCTTAAGTGCCCACTGTACTGATACTCAAGAAACATTAAAAAGCCCAGAGAAAGATCACCAGCATGCTTGGAACATCTTCTATGAAAGATCTGCCTCTGGGCATGGCGGTACATGCCTGTAATCCCTGTATTTATCAGAGATTGAGACTGGCAGATAACCTCAGCGTGAGAATTCTAAGCTGATTAGATGCTCACAATAATTTGGGCATCAATGTGATGCAGGGCACAGGGGTATGACAGGTTACCTATACAGAACTAAACTGTCCCAGAAAAGAAAGCATGTCAAACTCTCATGCTAATCAATAGTGGGACTGGGCCAATGACTGACCACTACACTTACAGCCTGGGCAAGACAAAAGGACCCAGTTTAAAAGAAACAAAAAAAAAAGGAAGGGAAAGGAAGAATCTATGGAAAAACACCCACAGGAACCACACAGGACAATGAGGAATGGATCATTTTACCAACTGCCCCAATGGGTAGGGTATCCACATAGATAAGAGTGGTTTCATCAGCGTATCAAAGCAGGAGAACCACTTTGTCAGAGACAGACACCAGAGATAAACTAAGACAAAGAAGACAACAAAAGGAGAAGAGGGACGCATTCCTGGGACACATTCACGTCTGCGTGGTTTTTCAGCGTTTGCAGAAAAGCTACCACACAGCCCTGTGAAGGAGCCTGTACAATTACTATGATCTCCATTTCACACAGGATGACACTCACAAAAATGTCAAGCGGAATATTAGGGTTCAAACTCCAGACTAGCACCCTATGCAATCACACTGTAGTGAGCTTCTGTACTCAATATGCAAAAATATACCTACTTATCCACATACAAGTGGACAGGCAAGGAGACCTAACGAGTATGTAGGACAAATGGTAAGTTGTTACTGGTGCATGTGTATGTGTGTGTGTGTGTGTGTGTGTGTGTGTGTGTGTGTGTGTGTGTGTGCGTGTGTGTGCATGTGCATGCACATGCACATATTTTAGTGGAAATCATTTTGAATGTAAGTGCAATTTATGTTCATGGAAGGTAATTTTAATACACTGGTTTTGTTAAGCAAAGTTAATTTCATGCCATGCATTTTACTTTAAAATTAGAGTAAAAATGAAAATTCTTAGCAGAAAATTAAATGAAAGCAAGGGCATCAGCACCCTTGTACAATTCTGCTTTAGAGCTATTATTCCCTTAGTAATAATAGTTGATATTTATACATACGTTTAAAGTCTGCAAAAGGATTTCTACATGTTACCTTACTTGTCTAACAAGGAGCATGTGAGGCTGAGTAACACAGGTATTCCCTCCCTCTTTTACATGTGAGGAAAATGACAGACACACAGAGAGTTTAACTGACTTGCCCCACGGTTACCTGTCAATGAGTTAACGAGGCAGGATTCAAACTCCGGTTTTCCTGACTCAAAAATCTTCCGCTCCTTCCCAACAGAAGATGGTGGATATGTCTGATATTTTTTAACAAGGAAATCAACTACATCAGACACCAGTAAGATGCACCACTTACAGAAAAAATGAGCCCAAGGGTTGGTGTTTTTAAATTCTATTTCTAATCAGATTTGAAATACATAAAAAAGAAATGTGTGTGAGTACATTTAATCAGAGAAGTTAAAAGGAAGGAAAAGACAAAGAAAAAAAATGAGGAAATGAAGTAATTATCAACCAAATTCAAGAAATCTGCTTTGCCACAGAGGAATGAAGGTTTCTTGTACAAGAGAAAAAAAACACCTTTTCAGCGATGCCGTTTTCTGTGGTGTAGATCGCCATTAGCTCAGTGTCCTCATTATCTTGCTCACCACTTGATGTGGCGCCTCCATTTATTACCACCTAAAAAAGAAATGTCATTAAATTGTCATTTCAATTTACAATACTTTCTGTAAATAAATCAATCTGAGGCTTTTTTGCAAATCCTATTAGGACCAAAAAGCTGAGACAGGCCTTGAAATTTGTCAAAGATCTTAAAATAACAGCTAATTTATTCTAAAAATGCATTGTGAAAATGTAATAAAACCACCACTGTAATTTCATACAGAGTATATTTTATGCCAAACACTTTTTTTTATATTAAACAGTAAAGTAAATATTCGTATCATTTTAGCCAAAAGTAAATTTTAAAATCCCCTCATGGGTTCTTACAAAAGCATATGTGGCTCTTAACAACTGTTCACCCACAAAACAAAACATTCACAGGATATGTGTTCCCTGCTAAGCATCTCTGTTCTGTATCAACATTCATTAACCAGAAGAACATTATTGCTTACTACACTAAATTCACTAATTAACTTGACTCCAGTTTTATTATTGAGATTCTGTTCCAACTCATACTATGATGAATACGTGACCTATTAAAAAGGTAAGACGTACGAACACAATGAACTCTTCAAAAAATAAAATAAAAACAAAGCCTACCACCAAACCCACAGGATAACTCAGATCCAATTTTAAATCCCATATTGGCATAAGCTAGTCTTCATTTTTTACAGTTAACCTTATAACTCTTGCAAAACCCAAAGTAGGAATTTTATACATCTAATGCCAATAAGAAATTGTTGGAACTGACTGACAACTCAGATTGCTCCTTCACTTGTCATTCACCCAAGGAAATGAACAAATAAGTACTAAAATAAGCAATCCCTAATTTTTGAAGAGACAATTATAAAAGTTTAATTCTAAGTCAAGTTGTTTGAAAATCAGAAGTTTTCCTGCAGAAACAATGTTATAACGAGTAATGTTTCCCAAATCTGTTTAACCCTTAGTCTATTTTGCATCTCTTAACAGGATCAAATTGCAACACTAGAGAATTTAATATTGTTTCCATGAGATGTTTTAAATCCACATTGGAGATACTAGGAATACATCCACACACTGCTCCCCAAAATGTCTGTCCTATTCTGTAACCCCCACAAAATCTTGCCAACATGCTTATTGGCATAATCTTGCTCATACATGCCAGTACTAGGGTTTCGTCTCCCACTTCCCCACAGGTTCACCTTTCATAGGGACTTGGAGTGGCAGAGCTAAGTGGGTAGAGAAGAACCGTAAGGAAAGACGAAAACTACGTTAAGGCAAAATAGGGTAAGACAACAAAGATTTGACAAATAGAACTAGCAGATGGGAAAAAGTGGTAAAAATTGTGAAGGCAGAGAAACTTCTTAAAGAAGAAAACCCTTTGACCAGTATCTGTTAAAGGCCTCATTTCTAAGATATACAGAGAACTGAGCCAAATCTATAAGAATACAAGTTATTCCTCATGTCAAAGGACATAAACAGGCAGTTTTCAGAGGATTAAAGTTATCTATAAGCATATGAAAAAAAATGCTCTAAATCACTATTGATCAGAGAAATGCAAATCAAAACAATTCTGAGGTATGAGGTACCATATCTCACCCGTCAGATTAGCTAACATGATAAAAAAGGAAAATGATAAATGCTGAAGAGGATATGGAAAAATTACAATACTAATGCATTGTTGGTAGAGTTGTGAACTGATCCAACCATTCTGGAGAGCAATCTGGAACTATACCCAAAGAGCTATAAACAAGTGCATACCCTTTGACCCAGCAATACCACTTCTAGGGCTGTATTCCAAAGAGATCATACAAGTGGGAAAAGGAACCATATGTAGAAAAATATTTATAGCAGCTCTTTTTGCGGTGGCAACAAACTGGAAATCAAGGGGATTGCCATACCCATCAATTGGGGAATGGCTAAACAAGTTGTGGCATATGATGGAATACTAATGTGCTATAAGAAATGGGGAGCAGATGGACTTCATAATAACTTGGAGAGACTTACATAAACTGATGTTGAGTAAGAAGAGCAGAACCAGGAGAAATTTGTACACAATTACAGATATAACATATGTGTAACGAGTAACTTTGGTAGATGGGGCTCCTCTCTGCAACGCAAGGTTATAAAGTCAATTTCCAAAAGACTCACGATGGAAAGGGCTATCCACATCCAGAGAAAGAGATGTGGGGTCTGAATGCAGACTGAAGCAAACTACTTGCTCTCTCCCTTTTTTTGTTTTGTTTCTTGTCTTTCTCATTGCTCATTCCATTGGTTATAACTGATCTTCACAACCTCACTAATGTTTAATGTGAAGGTATTTGTAGATGCCATACTTGACTGCATGCTGCCATGGGATAAGGGGAAGAAAATGTGACTCTAGGAATTGTGGAACAGAATACTGTAAACTAAAAGTAAATAAGTAAATTTAAAATCCTTGTTTAAAAACAGAGAAAAAAAGAAGAAAGCCCTTTTGGTGGAATGTGTTTACCTTTTAAAAGCCATCTGTTTTATTGATATTTTTAAATAGCTTTTTAAAAATAATGCAGTCTCTTAAAACAGATTTTAATTAGTGCTAAAATCAGTTCACTGGGAAAAGGTTTTAAGATTTGCAAGGTTTTGGAGGAAGTGCCATTAAAACTGGTGGATAGTACTAATTTTAAATAGTTAATTTCAAAATATTTCAACATTAACAAAATGTCTTAAAAAGTTTGTCTAAATGTAATCATATCTGTGGTTTTCCTTTATATTATTTACAGTATGACTTAGATAATAAGAAACTTCCATTGCCATTTCACTTCTTCAATAGGAAACTGTTCTCATATAACATTAACATTAAGTATTACAATTTGGGAAGATAAGATTCACACCAGTTGAGACCAGTCACTGTTTTCATTTCGTTTTTCCTTCACTAAAGGTAAGTGCCCAACTAAATAAACAGCTGACTGCTCTGCAGCTATCAGTCAGTCTTTATTAGGCACTCAACAAGGTGCACAGATTTTGGGACTAGAGAGATCATATATTGGGTTGGTTTTATTCAGGCTTTTTTCCCCTACAAGGATAATACAACAACACCAGTGATTACCATTATGAAAGCCTGTTAATATTTCTAAGAGTTAAAATAAGATTTATGATTTTAAAGCTTTTTAAGTCTCTGGAATATCAAGTAATACATGTCAGAAATTTTATAAGGAAAGAAGCTCTGGAGCACATTCGGGGGCAGAGCCAAGATGGTGGCATAGAAGCAGCAAAGCCTCGCAGCTCCCACAGAGCCACCCTAAATACCTATAAAATATGACTCTAAACAAATTTTAGGGCTCCCAAACTCACAAAAATGCAGAAAACACATCTCTTGCTAAAGGCTGCTCGGCAGGAGGGGCTCACTGCAGCAGGCTGGGAGCCGAGGCCAGCCCAGCCCAAAACCAAAACCGCTGACAGGCCCCATGGTGGACAGAAGGAGCAGAACCTCCCAAGCTGTAGCATGAGTCCACAGGAGAGCAGATCTACAGTACCCGGAGCAATCTCCACATCTATCAAGCCAGGAAGGATTTAGAGGATTAGAGAAAGGTCAGTGAAAGTCAAGCTTTCAAGCAAAATTTGCTGGGAGAAAAGCAGTTCTGCCCATCTGCCCCCAGGGCATGGAAGGGGGGGGGGGGAGAAACGGCAGGATCTGCTATAACCAGCAACTGCCTCCAATGGGCTGCTTCAGAGCTCCTGGCCTGCCAATTGCAGGGGGGCTGAGTTGCTTGATCAGGGCCAAGGGCTCTTGCATTGAGCAACCTGGATCTGGATTGTGGTCTTGGGTGGTGGTCCTGCGGTGCACTTTCAGCAAGAGAAAGCTGGTGGGGGCTACAGCACCCCCTTAGTACCTCTGGCAGCTGTGAAAACCCCAGCGATTTGGGAAAGAGCTTTCCCCTCTGGAAGCAGAGATACACACCTAAAAAAACCAACCAATCAACTGATTGGCCAACATAAGGAAAAGGAAGCAAAATAAGAACAGCAATAAGACTCTAGAATCCTTTTTTGTGGATAAAAAGGATCAAAGCATGGAACGGGAGGAAGACAACACAGTCAGAACTCCCACACCAAATGCTTCCAAGATCCTCGAAGAATGCCTACAAGCTATTGATCAACTGAAAAAGGATTTTGAAAGACAAATAAGAGAAGTAGAGGAAAAATTGGGAAGAGAAATGAGAATGATGCAAGAAAATCATGAAAAGAGAGCCAATAACCTGATTGAAGAAAACAACACTTTAAAAATAGATTAACTCAAATGGCAAAAGAGGCCCAGAAAGCCAATGAGGAAAAGAATGCCTTAAAAAGCCAAATTTCCCAGATGGAAAAAGAATCTCAAAAGTATTCTGAAGAGAATAATTCCTTCAGAATTAGAGTGGAGCAAGTGGAAGCTAATGACTTTATGAGAAACCAAGATACTATTAAACAGTTACGAACAAATGAAAAAATAGAAAGCAATGTGAAGTATCTCTTAGAAAAAACCACTGACCTGGAAAATAGATCCAGGAGAGACAATTCGAAAATTATTGGTCTACCTGAAACCCATGATCAAAAAAACAAATTGGAAAGCATCTTTCAAGAAATTCTCAAGGAAAATTGCCCTGATGTTTTAGATTCAGAAGGCAAAATAGAACTTGAAAGAATTCACCAATCACCTCTTCAAAAAGATCCCCAAAAGAAAACTCTTAGAAATGTTATTGCTAGGTTCCAGAACACCCAGTTAAAGGAGAAAATATTACAGGCTGCTAAGAGAAAACAATTTGAATACTGTGGAAATACGATTAGGATAACCCAGGATCTGGCAGCTTCTACACTGAGAGATCGCAGGGCCTGAAATATGATATTTAGAAGATCAAGGGAGCTGGGATTAAAACCAAGAATCACCTACCCAGCAAAACTGAGTATAATGTTCCAGGGGAAAATATGGTCATTCAATGAGGTGGAGGACTTTCAAGCATTCTTGCTGAAAAAACCAGAACTGAACAGGAAATTTGACAAACACAAGAAGCATGAGAAGGTAAACATGGGAAAGAAATCATAAGGAACTTATCAAAGTTGAACTATTTGCACACCAATAGGGAAAAACGACAACAGTAAGTTATGAAACTTTTCTTAGTATGAGGATAGGTGAAGGGAATACAAATGTATGTATACTTACACGTAAGTCTATATAGGAGGCTATATATGCGTATGAATACATATCTAAGCATGTGTATATATGTGTACATAGAGGGTATAGGATCAATCGAATACGAAGGGATGATATTTTAAAAGATGAAATTCTGAGGTGGGAGAGGACTAGAATGAGAGGAGACAGTGAGAGACAAAATGGGGTTAATCATCCCATATAGAAGAGGCAAGGGATAACTGTTACAACTTTACTTCCATTTACTCTCATTAATTTTGGCTTAGGGAAGGAATGACATAAATTCTAAACTGGGTATCATGCCACACAG
>JAQQSW010012526.1:0-12508 GCA_028646575.1 Pseudocheirus occidentalis
CTTTTTTTGGAGGGGGGAAGACAAGGCAATTGAGGTTAAATGACTTGCCCAAGGTCACATGGCTAGTACATGTTAAGTGTCTGAGGCCACATTTGAACTCAGGTCCTCCTGATTCCAGGGCCGGTGCTCTATTCACTGAACCACCCAGCCGTCCCTGATGAGACCTTTTAACCCAGTTCTTCAAAGTTCTTTTTGGATTATTTGTTGCGCCCTTCCCTTGCCCGCTATGTGCCCTGACCTCTACGTGAAGCTCATATGGAACTCTCCTCGAACAGTATTTATTCATACATCATAGTTTGTCTATCTTCATTTTACCACATTATTTCATTTTACTGAATACTTTGAGATTTTCTTCAGATGTTTCAGTCACCTCTGACTCTTCGTGACTTCACTTGAGGGATTTTTGTTGTTGTTGCAAAGCTACTGTCGTGGTTTGTTGTTTCCTTCTCCAGATCATTTTATAAATGAGGAAACTGAAGCAAACAGAGTTAAGTGACTGGCCCAGGGTCACAAAGCTAACAAGTGCATGAGACCAAATTTGAATTCAGGAAGGGGAGACTTTCTGACTTCAGACTAGACATCCAGTATACCACCTGGCTGCCCTACCTTGAGATAACTAACATAATATTTAAAATAAGACATCGGAAAAAAATAACTATTTCACCATGGCTGGGTAACAAGTTGTGCCAAAGACACAGAAAAAAGTGGTTTCATTGATTTTATTCCTGTTCTGTGTCCATGGAAGAAAACAGATTAGTTGTTTTCATTTGTTTATTTATTTTTTTATGTGGCTCATTTGGGAGAGTTTTTGAGGACTCACAGTTATAAGGCCAGCTTCCTCACCCTCTTCAAAATGCATGATATAATTTTAGATTTGTTGAACATCAGTGTATTTGACATTGCTTTTTTAGGGCATTTGTAGACGCTAAAACTCTCTTTTTGTCTTTATTTATTTTAAACATTCATTTAAAAATTTTGAGTTCCGATTTCTTTCCCTCCATCCAATCCTCCACACCTACTGTAAAGGCAGAGCAAAATGATATTAATTATATGGATATTGTCATATAAAAACATTTCCATGTTAGCCATGTTGCAAAAAAAAACAGAAAAAATAAATTTTTTAAAATATGCTTCAATTTACACTTACAGTTCATCAGTTTTCTCTCCGAAGATAGGCAGCATTTTTCATCATGGGTGCTTTGTAATTGTCTTGGATCACTGTCTTGATCAAAGTAGCTGTCTTTCACAGTTGATCACCATTACAGCATTGCTGTTACTGTGGACGATGTTCTTCTGCTTCTGCTTGTTTCACTTTGAAACAGTTCTTATAAGTCTTCCCAGGTATTTCTGAAACCATCCTGTTCAACATTTCTTACTGTGCAATAGTATTCCATCATAACCATGTACCACAACTTCTGGACATCCCCTCACTTTACAATTTTTTGCCACCACAAAAATATCTGCTGTATATATTTCTGTATATAAAGTACCTTTTTCCTTTGATCTCTTTGGATACTAAACTAGAGTGGTATTGCTAAGTCAAAAGGTAAATACACAGTTTTATAGTTTTTGGACATAGTTCTAAATTGTTCTACAGAATGGTTGGGCCAGTTCACAACTCCACCAACAGGGCAATTGTGCCACAATTTTTCCACATCCCCTCCAGTATTTATTTTTTTCCTTTTTTTCTACAATGTTATTCAATATAATAGGTGGGAGGTGGTACCTCAGAATTGTTTTAATTTGCATTTCTTTAATGAACAGTGATTTAGAGATTTTTAATGTGACCATCAATAGTTTTTATTTCTTCTTTTGAAAACTGTCTGCTCATCTCTTGTGACCATATATCAACTGGAAAATAGCTTCTTCTTTTTTTTCATAATTTTGACTTAGCTCCCTATGTTGTTGATGAATCTATTCCAGGAATCTACTACTCTGTTTCTTAGCCAGCGCTGGATTATGTTAAGGACTACTACATTATAAAATACAATGTGAGATCTAGTACTGCTAGACTGTCTTCCTTCACAGTGTATTTTTTTATTTTCACTACTTTCTTTGATATTCTTAATTTTTTGTTATATATTATTTGACTATTTATTATTTATTGTTAATTTTGTTATTAATTTTTCTAGCTCTATAAATAATTATTTGGTACTTTGATATGGCACTGAACAAGTAATGAAACAGAATTATTATTTTCAACATATTGGCTGGGCCAACTCCTAGCAGATGATATTTTCAACGCCATTTTCCATTAAAGAAAATCAGTCACATTTGTGACTGATACAAGAACTATTGTATTTTTCCTATAGAAACACATGTCTCATTTTTTTCTGGGTTATACTCTGGATCTCTTCTATCAAATTCCAGCTCTTTATTCCAAAGTATCATTCCTTCCCTCACATTCACATGTTGGAAGTATGTTCTGTCCCTGTAGCTTCTCTCTAATTGGATAACTCCTCTCAAACCCTCGATTTCCCAGTTCAGCCATGTTTCATTAAACAATTATGATGATGATGATGATGGGCAAGTCTATAGAGCTTTAAGATTTACAAGGCACTTTACAAATATGATCACATTTGATGCTCCCAACCAACCTGGGAGAACAATACTATTTTTATCCTCATTTCATAGGCATAGACACTGAAGTATGCAGAGGTTAAGTGACTTGCCCAGGGTCATACAGCTAGTAGGGGTCTGAGGTCAGATTTGGTCTCAGTTCTTTCTAAGGTCTGTTCCAAGATGACATGGACATGGCAAGCTTAGGTAACTACAAAAATAGTAGTGCCCTTGTAGTAATCATGGAAATAAGGAAGCTGGGAAGAAGGGAAGTTGGAAGAATAATAATAAAGAGTCCTGTTTTGGATAAGTAGAGTCTGAGATGCCTGTAGTACATTTAATGAAAGATTTCAATAAAAAGTTGGTGACATACAACTAGAGCTCAGGAGAGACACAAAAGCATGATAAATAGATCTGGGCATCACCTCCATAGAGGTGATTGAACCAATGGAAGGTGATGAGATTACTCAATGTAATATGTTCCTAACTCTAGGTTCAGTACTCTATCCACTACACTACCTAGCAGAGCCTTGTGGAACATCACAAGGACATACTTGTAGGCAAAACCTGAATGAATATATTGCCAAGAACTTTAAGCAGTGGTCAAACGAGTGGAAAGACAAACAGAAAACTGTGCTATTATGAAAACCTAGACAGATACATAGGGAGAGAAGGTGCTCAAACAGTGACGACTAGAATTTGGATCTGGCCATTCAACCAATGGAAAATTATACTTTTGTCCCTATTTCTCTGTCTTTTACATAAGAAAAGCACAAAGGACTTTATCAGGTGCTATGCTAAAATCTGGGTAAACTATACCTTCTACATTCCTTGTATCTACTAGTTTAGAAACTGTCAAATAATCAAATTAAGGTCATGCATTAGGTTATCTTGATTTGCCCTTATTGGAACCATTATAATTAAATTTATCTTGTTTCCAAGGGGGAAAAAAATCGTCTCTTGGCGATCAGCTCTCTGGTAATAAACCTTTTCAACCTTGACTACTATGTTTTTTGGTCAACAGACACGTAATCTGCCCTGTATTCAGAATCTATCCTGGGTGGCAACATCTTCTAGAATCTGTGCTTCACCAGCACAGACATTTACAAATATTAATTTATATATTCAGGCAGTTTAATTATAAAAACTGGGGGCAGTTAGGTGGACTAGTACACGGAACACAGGTCCTGGAATCAGAAACACCTGAGTCCCAGACATATACTAATTTTGTGATCCTTAACAAGTCACTCAACAGCTCTCTGCCTTAGTTTCCTCAACTGTGAAATGGAAATCATAATACTACTAATCCCCAGGGTCTTTGTGAGCATCACGTGAGAGAGTATTTGTAAGGTGCTTTCTACATTTCCTGATAATAGTAGACACTTTAAAAACAAGTTTGTTCTCTCCTTTCCTCCAGAGTTAGTGCCAGTGTCCATTTATACTGAGTCACTGGAGTAGAGTATAAACAGATAATAATACCACATAGGCTAATTGTAATACCATATATTGGTGTGACATTGTTAACATAAAGAACAATGGCTCAGAATCAAAGGATCTAGGTCCAAATCCTGCTTCTGACCCTAACTACCTGTGTAACCATAAACTTCCTTTTCCTGGTCCACAGTTTCCTCAGCTGTAAAATGAAAGAACTGGACTAAATGACCTCTTAAATCTCTTCCATTTCTCCATCTATGGTCCTATTTGGAACTAGTGTAAAACAAATAAAGTCATTCTTCCAGGGCTTCCTCTTTTCTTTTCACTGTAATCTCACATTGACATTGAGTCATTTCAGTCATGTCCAACTCTCCATAACCCCATTTAGAGTTTTCTTGGCAAAGATACTGGAGTGGTTTTTCATTTCCTTCTCCAGCTCATTTTGCAGATGAGGAAACTGAGGCAAATAGAGTTAAGTGATTTACTGAGGGTCAGAAAGCTAGTAATTTGTCTGAGCTCAGATGTGAACTCAGGTCCTTCTGAGTCCAGGGCTAGTGCTCTATCCACTGTGCTACCTAGCTGCCCCAGTTTCACATCACTCAGCAAAATATTGACTTTGCCTTTGTAGAGCCTTAAATAATCAAGTACTAAATGAAATTGGCAACTGGAGGCAAAATAGTTCAGGATCTGCCTACAGAAGTAACTCCCGCAAAAAAAAAAAAAAGAGGAAGGAATTGCTCTCTCCTCATTCACCCAACTGGGCATGTATTTTTTTAAGCGAAATAATCTTATTAAGTATTATAATTATATCGGCTAAGTTTTAATAAGAAATTGTGTTTTCTATTTAATCGCTAAGTAAATTATGTACAATTAGCGTTTCGGCCTTTTTATTGTGCCAGTGTTCTTAGTCGTCTGTGCAAAACAGATAAATACCAGAATTGCCTATGTTCTGTGTCATAAAGCATGGTAAGTTTATGATCAGATAATCTATATATAGGTACATAAATGACATAGCAGGTTATTTATTATAGATGGGACACAGGATGGGTTGAATAATTTGTATTAGTTAAGCATTTATTAAGAGCTTGCTCTGTGCCAGGGGCATTGTGCTAAGTTTAACCCAATAGTGGTATATTGGTCTCTACACCCACAATACAACGCTTATTTGGATGCTCTTGGATGGTGGGTGACATGAAGTGAAATCTGTGTAGTCAAAATAGCCAATGATCATAGCATTCTATAGGTGCCACCTTCATCCACTATTTCTCTAGGTTGCCTAGATCATCCCAAACTGCTCTCATTTGGCACATATAGATTCCAAGAGATCACCACTAAATAGTTACACTCAGACTCTTTCAGAGTCCTATGGATTACTCTGTCTGGGCATGTATTTTTGAAGTAGAGTCATTCAACCAGTACAGGACTGCATATCCAGAGGAGAATAAAGACATACATTCCAGGCAAATATACGCAAAGAGATAGAGTGGAAGTAGTTTTCAAGAGTAGGACTTCCGTTAGCAGTGGGAGAGAAGAGACAGACAGACAGACAGAGAGACAGAGACAGAGAGACAGAGACAGAAAGACAGAGAGAGAGAGAGAGAGAGAGAGAGAGCTGTGAAATCAAGAGAAAACTAGGCAAGACTTGGACTTTGGAAAAGAAAGGAGATCCTGCATATTTAGTGAAACATCCTACCCAAAAGAGAGGTCTCTGCCTTAGAGGAGACGTGTGAAGATGCCATTGAAGGAAAAACACCTCAAGGTCTGCTAGTACCCAGAATTGTGAGTTTCCTTAGACATACAGATTCCCTTTAGATTTACCTTATTAATGCTGAATGCTAAAATTTTACCTACTATTTCCATAGATTCTGTGGGAAAGTAGGACCTGGGTTTATAGGGACTGGGATAATTTGTAATTATATGCTTTAACAACTGTGCCATTCTAGGAAATGTCTTTCTGAGACCTAACTTTATCTACTGGCTCACTGTTAATGGGAAGCACATTAATGGGGACTCATGAGATTTAACATTGGGGAAAAACACCCCCAAATCCAAGAGTGGTAGCCCTTTTAGGAATCAAACTTGTAAACCTAAAAACAAGTTGTAGGGGGTAGCTTAGAGGAGGTACTACAGTGATAATTGTCTTCAAGAATTGAGAGGGCTGGGGCGGCTAGGTGGTGCAGTGAGTAGAGCACCGGCCCTAGAGTCAGGAGTACCTGAGTTCAAATCTGGCCTCAGACACTTAACACAAAAAAAAGCTAGCCATGTGACCTTGGGCAAGTCACTTAACCCCAACTGCCCTCCAAAAAAGCAAAAAGAAAAAGAAAAAAAAAGAATTGAGAGGGCTTAGTTGGGGAAAATAGAATACTAAATTTAAAACAATAATATAATCGAGAGTGCTATTACATGGGAAAGGACTTGATATTGTTTGTTCCCAAATGATAACACTAGGAGGATTGAGTGAAAGTTGTAGGGAGGTGGACTTCGCCTTGAAGTAAAGGGGAAATGTTTTTAGCAATTAGAAATGTCCAAAATACAGTGGGCTGCATTCTTTTTCACTGGAGGGATTAAAGAAGTGGGTGGTCAATTACTTGTTAGGGAAATTGCAGACAGCATTCTTCATCATCTGGGTTGACTAGATGGCCTCTGATTTCCCTTCCAACTCTGAGATTCTGTGATTCACGTATCTTGCTACTATGGTATGGACATCAGTGGAGGGAATGTCCACAATAATGAAGCAATGCATTTGTCAAGATAATAAAGTTAAAAGTGGTGTCATTATGTATTATGCTTTCACTGTCCTTTATAATCTGCATGTTTACTATATGTCCAAATATTTGTTTTTCTGATAAGTTCACAATAAATAATTTAACAAAATTTGAAAAATAAAGAAAATACACATTAGGAGTAGAAAATTAAGTGAGCAAATGAGCCAAGATGTGTTGAAACGTAATATTTGCAAAGAATTCGACTTATTTTCTCTAAGCAATTATATAGCTATTTAAAGTCACAAATAAGAGTCAGTCGATTTTATTGAATAAAGGACAGGTGGCTTTGTAGCTAAATGTCATACACCAAATCCCCTCTCCACCACCACTGCCCAATAATACCCTATGGGTTAGAGTTTGTTTATTTGAGTAACAGTCCCTCACAAGCTAATCATGTAATGTCTGTGTACTTAGATCTGAAAATATCTCCCCACATTCTAAAATTACCCTTGAATACTTGAACACACTCCTTATATTATTGGCTCCAGAAAGGCTTGCAGCTCCTTTTAGATTGGGCTGAAGATTTGGCTATAGTAAAATTTGTCTGGAACATTTGAGAAAGCAACAACCCCTTCACCTCAGTGTTGCTTCAGCGGCTTTATAATTTATTTTATAACACAACTCCCTCTTCTTTAGGGAGTGTCTGTTTGTCTTTAAACTAGTTAAGGCTTTGGGTAGTGCCTTCAGTATTTATTATTTTAGGATAGTTTGATGAAGATTAAAATGACTTGCATAGATAATAGGATTTGAATCTGGCCAGGAACAGAATGATTATCTCTAGTCCAAACCCAGAATATCACATTGCCTACTGTGGGGTCAAATTTATTTTTAAAATATTAGTGTGTTTTAACCACTTCTGTTTTATCAGACACAGGATCTTTTTTTTCACAATCTTATATTTAAAGCTTTTCTCCCCAAAATCTCCTCCCCTTTCATTGAAGAATTCTCTCTTCTCTTTTAAAAATTTTATTCTAATAAATATGAACTACTTGACACTCTAAAAATTATCTAAAAGGTTTCCCCTTCCTTCAAAATTAAGCACAAGTTGCTAAGCCTCTTCATTAATGTTTTCTATTCTACTCAAGCCATATACATCACCTTCTTCCTTCCTTTAAAAAAATAATACATTTTATGGTGCTTTTTGTTTTATATCATGGTCTTTCCCACATGCCTTTTCTCACCTGTCATTGAGTTCTCTTTTGTAACAGCTATGATAAATGTCTGATACATGCCCAGAGTGCCTCAGATGATATCTCCATGTGGAGGATGCTAGGGAGAATATGACATCCCTCCATATGGACGATACTTGGGAACTACTTGCAAAATAATCATGATGACATGTTAGACAAGTATCCTGGAGTGATAGACTGTAGAATAGTATGAGTAGACATTCTGTAACTGGCTCTGTATGGCTAACCTCTCAGCTACGTTTGCTGTGGAACTACACAGAAAAACCTGTTGGTGTCAGCAACTTTTTACCTCTCTGCTTATGGGAGAGCTCAGTAATCTGTGAAGGGTGTGGGGTTCTATAAGCTTGTCAGTTTCAAAGGTCTAAAAGGCCCCTCAGTATCAATTTTTACCGAGTTCACACCAATGCATCATCAATGCCTCGTGGGTGAAGTAAGTGAAGCCTCCCTGGGCAACCCATCATTCTAGAGTTTGTGTGTTGCAGTCAATGAGCACTGATGCCTGAAGGAGAAAAGACTTTTCGGGGTGACCCTAAGGATCCTAGGCCTGGAGTAGTAAAGATGCAGGCACATCTGACAATCATGTCACATCTGGACATAAGATAGGTGAGACCAAAGCTATGTAGGTATTGAGCTAGGTTTTGCATCACAACTTCATCTCAGTACAAATCTATGTGGTATGGGGTTGGGCATGGGGGAGGATTATGTTTCCAAAGTGTTAGGTTAACTGTTTCTTTGTTCATTATTGCTACATCTTGGAAGCAAATATTCCTTTATAAAAGCCCCCCAGGGCTAAGTGATGCAATAGAACTTCAGTGCAAGGCATTGAGTCTCTAAAATGAAAAGGCACAGCTTATGGCGTTCCAATGAGTATCAATGAGATAACCCAGAATACTCTTCAGGGTGCCTAAGAACCCCAAAAGGAAGATGAAGCTTATATGGCCCTCTGAGAATGGGGCCAGAGTAGAATTATTACAAAACCCAAACCAGGAAAAACAATCAGTTCATTTAGCAGCACATGTAGCATTCTGTCTTCACTGATCTCTACTTTTCTTTATTGAGAGAAGGGATTTCTTCCAGATTCTTTTATTATCCCTTTGGTATATTGACAGATAGAGAAGTTTATGTATGTGGACCTGCTGTACATTGATGTGAACTGTAATTTCCCATGCCTTTTCACCCAGTGAAACTCATATCCATTTTTTTCCCCACAAATCCTCCAAAGACCCACAGTAAAGGTTATGCTTTGGTATTTTTCATATATCAAAAGCACCTTGTATTTGTGGTGTCAATGTTCATCTTTTATCCTTTATTCCCAGTCCATGCACGTTCTTTTTTTTTTTTAAAGAACGATAGCACGTATTGCTTCAGTCTCCATTTAAACTCTGGTCTTTCTAGAACTTTCTCTAAATGTAGATATCTCCTTCCATTTTGAGACTTGTGGAGCTGTCTTTTAACTATGCATTGCTGAGAAGAGTCCAGTTTATCAAGGTTGGTCATCACACATATGATGTATATGTGACTGTGTACAAATTTTTCCTGGTTTTACTCTTCTCACTTAGCATCAGCTTGTATAAGCCTCTCCAGATAATTATGAAGTCCATCTCCTTCCCATTTCTTATAGCACAATAGTATTCCATCACATTCATATACCATAACTTGTTCAGCCATTCCCCAATTGATGGGAATCCCCTAAATTTCCAGTTTTTTGCCACCACAAAGAGAGCTGAAATAAATATTTTTGTACATATGGGTCCTTTACCCACTTCCATGATCTCTTTGGGATACAACTCCAAAATCCATGTTCTTTTCTAGTCACGCATATTCTGATTTTTTCACCTCACATTTCATGGACCTGCAACTCTTAGTAAAATGTGGCAGTCCACTTACACCCACCCTATGTCATTTCATCTTCCTACTGGCAATTTACAGTTTTAATTCCTATAAGATCATGGCATTTCTTGCTATATTGCTACGTAGCTTTACCAGGAGACTTAAAAGAGTTAAGTTTTACAAAGTAATATAATGGATATTGTGTAGGACTTGGAGGTAGAAACCTCCAGCTTAAACTCCTACCTCTAACACTTGATACATGTGTAATCCTGGACAAGTCACTTAATTTATCTGACCCTTAGTTTCCTTGTTGGCAGACACAGGGTTGTTTTGACAATCAAATTATATGTGTATGTATGTATATATATATATACATAGACCTGCATATATTTGCACGTATGTATACTCATACATGTGTATACACATTAGGTTGTATATGTCTGTGTTTATACATATATGTATATATATATGTATATGTGTGTGTACATATATAATTTGGAAAATATTCACTGTATTATAGAAATGTTAATATTATTATTTGTAGAAAAGAGTAGTTTGGGATCACAGTTCAGATACTCAAATTTGGTCTAATACAATGTCCTTCTCTCATTCAATTTTTTTTTGATATTTTATTTTTATTTATTTTTTAATTTTTTAAATTTAATTTAATTTAATTTTTTTATTCATTTTCTTGTTTACATCATTCATTGTCATTACATTTTTGAATTACAAATTTTCTCCCTGTCTTGCCCCCACCCCAACCCCAAAACAGCAATCCCACTGTAAAGCCCCTCCCCTGCTCTGCTCTGCTCTCTTACTTTCTGGTAGGGCAAGGAGGGTCTACCTATCCCAGCCCCTGTATATCTTAATTCCTAGTTGCAGGTATTACAGAACTTCAAACTCTTGGTGCTTTCGATTCCTCCCTTTTCACCCACCCCCACTGGAAGGACAATCAATTCAATACAAGCTGTGGATGTGTGATTTTCTACCTGGAGTGATATCTGTATCAGTGGACTAAGTTCTCACTCTGTTTAGTCAATTGTATACTCTGGTTTAGTTCAATATTGCTCTCCTGTGAACTTAATGGCTACATGATCATTAATAAAGGAATAATTCTTTTGTTTGGATTTTGCATAAAGTATCCTTTATGCAATCAATTAACAAGCAAGAATTTATTATGCACATTTTATGTGTTAACCCCTGTGCTAGGTGCAAGGGAAACAAGTACAAAAAAATAAAATAATCCATAATAATAATGAGCTTACATTCTCATTGTGATGATAAGTACACACACATATTATGTAAACATGAAGGCTGTAAATATGAATAGCTGAAAAGTAGTTAAATATAACATAGTTTGGGAGGCAGTGCACTAATAGGTCTAGAGAAGAGGAAAGGCATCCTGAAAAATATGATGCTTGAGCTATGACTTAAAGGCAGAGAAGGACTTTTTGATGGAAAGTTAAGGAAGGAATTCTAGGCATGTGGGGCAGTCAGTGACGAGGCATGGAGACAGAAGATGGAGTAGAATGTCTAAGGAAAAGTAGGAAGGCCAGTTTGGCATGTATGCAATTTTAAATTTTGTTTAATGTCAGTATTCAGAGTCACAAAATTTTGTAGTTAGTGAGATATATAAAGATATTCTAGTTCAACTTGAGCACGAACAGAAATTTCCAGATCCTCTGAAGATGTTATCTAATTTCTTTTTGAAGACATCCAGTGATGGGGACTGTACTACTGTCATGCCATATACCAGCAGATTCCCAAAAGAATGCTACTGTGAACAGCTTTTAAGGTTCAGATTACACAGTATAGTGAACACTCTCTTTATTCCATTACAAATCAAGGTTCAGTACAATATTCACGACATTAAATCTTATCACAGAAAGTCGTATTATAGTATTTATAACAGCTTAACATTAGAATGGCCACACAAATTTCACTATAGTGGCCACAATATCATAGAAAAAGGAACAAAAGGATAATCACCTGGTTTCCCTAATGGGGAAATCCTTCTCACTTAATCATTCATTCAATCAATTCATAATATATAATCAAACTTCCACTCATGGGGCAACCACTAACTTAATCAGTCACTAATCAATTCATAATACAATAATTAAACTTCTACTTGTGGGGCAACCATTAACTTAATCGGTCATTAATCTAGATTCCCAATTACTAAATATCATTAATCACTAGTACAGTCATTAGAAAAACCACACAAACCCTCCACCCCTTGGTGTCCAGCAAATCTCAGTTTGTCAAAGGTGAGGCCTTTTCTTCATCTTGACTCTGCATGGTCTCTCTGATTCCCTGGATCCCATTCTATGGTCCCAGCTCCCTCCTGAATCCATCAAACAGTCACCTGCATACAGAAGCAGACAGCTGCCAGGTTCTCATCCAGTCCTTGTCCAGTCCTCAGGGAAATCCCTGGCACACACTCAAGTTCACAGAGTCCAGCACATCTCAAACCCTTCACCACTTCTCTTGCCTGGAACTCAAGGATCAGCCAGGCCACAAATAAAGTCTTATCTCAGTCATGTTTCTTCAGTCCTCCAGCAGTTCAGCTGGCCCTAGGACCCAGAAGGAATATTGGTCTTCTAGGTGGCCTTCACCAGATTCTGGTCTCAGGAAAACTCCATTTCTTTTTTCAGTCAGCTTCCAGATGCTGGGAGAGAAACTCCCTTTCTCTCTCTCTCTCTCTCTCTCTCTCTCTCTCTCTCTCTC
>JAQQSW010012527.1:0-12508 GCA_028646575.1 Pseudocheirus occidentalis
GCCAGGCTACCAACAAACAAAGTCCCATCCTGTTCATATCTTCAGTCAGCTTCACTGAGGAACCAAATCCAAAATCTGTCTCTCCAAAATTCTCCTGCTTATAAACACTGGCCTTCTCCTGAGTCAACAGGGGAGTGTCTCAGCCAATAGCATTCTTCCACGTCAGCAGGGGAATTCACACCTTTTCACCAATGGACAGAGTTCTATACTTAGCCCTAAGTTACTAGGATCTACTTAACCCTAAGTATATGATCTGCTTAGCCCTAAGTATCTGATCAAACAAATCAATTACCATTACAAGGGCTTTGAATGCCAGGCCTTTAAGGAGTTTGGGCTTTATTAGTGGTGACAGAAAGCCCTTGAAAGTTTTTGAATGCTGGAATGATATTATCAGATCAGTGCATAAACAATTAGTCCTGAAGTATAAAGAATGAATTGGAGGTAGCAAGGAGTTTTTTTAATTGTTCTGGGCCAGGCTTGACTCAGGCTGGTCTGGTGGCTCAGTTTTGAGACTGGACTGAAATGAGACATTTATAGGCCACATAATGTTTAATTGAAAGAGTTAACTTAATAATTGCACAGTAAAGATGTTCCATGAGGATTCAGTCTTGCTTCAGATGGCTACCCTTGTTTCCATAAGGAGATAGATATGACAAGGAGGATGTGTTGACTGCTGAAGCAACAAGGAGTTAGTTTATCAAGCCCTGAGAAGCCTTGCAGTTGACTAGGAAGCTACATTAATGGTTTGAGCCTTAGTCTCTAGAACCAATTAAGTCTGAACGAGAGTTTCATTGTCTTTTGGTGGGGGGGAGAACCTAGCCCTAGACTGCATTGGGTATATGATGCTCGTACCACAGAATCTATTTCAGTGATCCAAGCAAAGGAAAATGAAGGCCTGGTCTAAGGGGGTGGTACTAGTGGGAATGGAAAGGAATAGATAGATATGTAAAATTTCCTAAAGAGAATTGACAGGACTTAGCAACTTCTTAGATATAGAAGGTAAGAGTAAAGAAAGCATCAAAAATAGCACTAAGGTTTTTATATAATTTAACCTAGGAAACATCCAAGTATTTTGCTAGACAACTGGAAATGTTCATTAGGAATTTAGAAGATATCTTTGTCAGGGTTGGAGATATATAGATTTAGGGTCCATCCGTATTGAGATGATGGTGGGAACTGTAGGCATGGAGATCTTCAAAGGGAGATTCAAGAGGGACAAAAACAGAACCTTGAAGGAAACTTACATTAAGGGGGAAGGTGGTATTTGAGTCCTTTTACTCTGTGTGCGTGTGTGTGTGTGTGTGTGTGTGTGTGTGTGTGTGTGTCCTTTATATTAGCTCCATGGCAGTTTTAAAAAAGCTCTTGACAGTTTTTGTGATGAAAAGGAGAATACATCTTGTACTGCTTCCTGGACTAATCTCATAGGTGTCTTATGTCCAAAAGCCCCAGGGGTGGTAGAGTCATGGGCACTGCCAGTGAGACCGTCCTTCCTTCTGGAAGCATACATAGTCCCTTCAGCTTCTACCCTGCTGAAATGTTTTAAATTTTATTTTAAACTTAAATATATGATAAGAAAAGAAAAAGAAACATCTTATAAACGCAAAATGAGAAAAGTATAAAAGCATTGTCATGTGCACAGCAGACCATAAGAGAGGATTCAAAATATACAGCAATAGATTTCAAGAATCCTGTATAGTAAAGACTCCACATTGTGTTCAGAGCTGTCCATCTTTTCTTTGCTTCCTGGTAAGCTGGCTTTTGTTCTCTGCTGTGCACTTTTTACTTGGTTCTTTTTTCCCCCTTCCTTCTCCCCTCCCCCAAGAAGGCTACAATTGAGTGAGGGTATGTGTGTGTGTGTGTGTGTGTGTGCATATACATATATACACATGTACACACACAAACATGTATACATATACTTAGATATCTATAATCATATTCATATATAGGCATATGTTCATATGCATCTACATAAGACCATACCATATTTGTTTGTCCTCTGTTTCTCTGAAGGTTGATAATATCTTCCTTTGTAAGTCAGAGTCTTTCCATATTTTTCTAAATCTGACAACTTATCATTTCCTATACAACAGCAATATTACAACCTTACACTGTCTAGTTATTTTAAATAGTCTAAAGCGATATTGATTAATATGGCTGACATATAATGTAGTTTCCCTATTTTTCTCTTTTGGTTAAAGTTAACTTTAACTTTGTCTGAGATCATGATTACTATCTCTGCCTTTTTTTCCTAATAAATTCTACTCCTGATCTTTATTTTATGTTTGTGTGCTAGCACTTATTTCTTATCTTTCCTGACTCCTCTGCTTTACTTCTGCCACTACCTTGCTATCCCATTACTTAACCTACCTCCCTTCCAAAGATCCCTCCCACCCTTTCCCCTTCCATCTTGTTTCTGTCTGAATTTTGAAGACTTTTATAGCCTTCCAAATATATTATTTCCTTTTTATCCCATTCTCATTAATAGACACCCTTGTATTCCCTGCCTTATCCTATCCCTCCCTCTCTTATTTTTTTATAAATTTAGAAGACTTTTATTCCCTTCTAAATATATATAGATATAGATATATAGATGTAGTTCTCTCTTTAACCCAGATCTAATGTGAGTAGAGTTCCCCCTAAAAATCCCTCCCTTATCTTCTCCCTCATCCCTATCCCCTAAACCTTTTATTTCTTTCTGAATTTAGAAGACTTTTATACCCTTCTAGACGGAGCTGTGCGGTCCCCTCTTTAATTCATTCCCGATGAGAGTAAGGTTCCAGCACTACCAGCCCTCCTCCCCGATCTATTTCTTCTGTGTAGGTTCTTCCTCTCACCCCTCATTTGTATGAGATAATTACTCATTTTAACTTTTCCTAAATGGTTTTGCTTTTTAAATCACATCATACCCAGGTCTACCCCAATCTTTTTTTAGAACTACCCAATGACTAATAACAATCTTAGACATACATTTTACATTTCCTTATATAAAAAGTAAACAGTCTGTCCTTTCCCAAGATTTTTAAAGCACAGAGAGAACTATACAGGTATGAAACTCTCCCTGCACCCTGGAATTTCTTCCGTCAAAAGAGTCACTCTGTCTTTGAAGGCCATGCCATGAGAAAGGCATGCCCATAAGTTCCCATAATTTTGTCCCTGCATGTCTTTGTATTTCTGATTTCTTTGTATTTCTAAATGCTATTCTATAGATCAATAAATTGCTTGGTATGCCTGGAACATAGATATTTATATTTAACATTTAATATATATTTAATTACATAAATATAATAAACGTAATAAAGAATTAATAAATTTAATTTAATAAATATTGATTGAAAGTATTGGAAACATTCTCAATATTAAATTCAGTAATTTTCTATTGACTAAACTGATGATGTTTTTATAGCACTTTTTAAACCTTCAAGTGTTATATAAATATGAGGATTATTGCTATCACCATTATTCATGAACCTTTGTGCTGATTCTCTCCACTTGTCCTTTGTATCCCCAATATTTAGCAAGTTTGTAGTACACAGTAAGTGTTTAATAAATGCCATCATCCCCACGAACAGTTTCTGACTCTCACAGCCCTAGCACTCAACATCTAGTGCCTTCTCACCCCAAATAAACTTTTTATCTATTTTATATATACTTATGTATATATGTGTTTGTTTCCCTCTATAGAATGTAAGCTTCCTGAGGGGAAAGACTGTTTTCCTTGTGTCTGTATCCATTGTGCCAAGAGTGGTGCACCTGGTGTAAGTGCTTAATAAATGCTTGATATTTATTAATAAAGCTTAGTTTTAGCACCTCCTCTGCAATTGCCCCAAACTGCCACTGGGTGGCAGTGGCACAATAATTTATGAGGACAAACTGCAACTGGATTTTATACTCCATATCCTTATATTCAAATACTCCAGTGGATGTGTGATCTCATCAGATGTAGGCATTCCTTCCAACGATGCAAACCACACGCTATCCCGTGCTTGCCTCTTCTGTGTGATTCTCATCTATCTTCCTATAAATTCACCACAAAGGAGTTAACCAATGCCCTGCATGGTTTTTGTGTTTTCTTTCAAAAGTGTGAGTATATAACTCTGGGGCACCTGGCTGTCCATTGGTTTTCCTAGACTCACCAGTGTGAAAATTTATTATTAGAACAACCGAAATTAATTAAGTGTTAAATGTTAAATTCTGTCATTCTAATTACCTGCTTTGGCATCAAAAGACTTTCTAGGCAGCCTCAATATTTAATGGAAAGAAGACTGGTTAGAACTGTGTTCTGCCACTTACTAGATGCATGACTGGGCAAATCACTTAATCTTTCTGAGCCTCAGTTCTCTCATCTGTAGAATGGGATTAATAATAATTACATTACTACCTGATAGGATTATGATTAAAAGCACTTAACTATAAAATACTATAAAATGGCAGCTACTTGCTGTTCTTCAGCTGCCACAGTTAAGAGCAGTCTGCTCATCCTGAGTAGATTAAGCTTAACAGATAAATATACGTTTCTTCATTTAGGCTCAGAACTCAATCACTTGACCACTAGAATGTCCTTGGACAAGTCACTTAACCTCTGTTCTCAGTTTCCTCATCCAGGACGGGGAAGCAGTATGGAACAGTAATAAGGAACAGAGGTTATAGAGGCAGGAACACCTGGCTTTGCATCCTTCTAGACATTTGACTAGATGTGTGACCCTGGGCAAGTCACTTTGCCTCTCTAAGCCTCAATTCCGTTATCTGAAAAATGAGGGTAATAATAATAACATCCACCTCACAGTATTATTGTGAGGATCTAGTGAGATAATGCCTGTCGAGGACTTTGTAAACCTTAAAACATAAGTGTTGGCTATAATTCTTCCTTCATAAAGTGATGGGGTTAGACCAGATAATGTCTGAGGTTTCTTCCTTTTCTAAACCTGCGATCTCATTGTGTGTGGGGTTGTCCTTTATCCTCAAAGACAACCTCGAAGAGGCGATGACACAATCTGCAGTGACTTGGAATTGAGTGGGGGAGGGCTGTGAGAGGTCACCAGCCTCACTTTCTCCTCCAGTGTCATCTGCGTCCAGGGGCCACATGTCAGACCTGATCCAGACAGTCAGGTCTACTGGATACGGCCCACGATGTAATGGGAGGCCTTGGCCTTTTCAAACTAAGGTCTTTCCAAGTTCTCACCTTGAGTAAGGCAATGCCCATTCAGTGAGTAGGTTTCTTAAAGAAGTAAGTCAAGGGATGACTTCTTTAATTAAAAAAAAATTCAAAGTGGGAGAGGAAAAGACCCAGGGTTACTGAACTAAAGAGAAACAGTTACTGTTCACATTCACTCAGAGCCAGGAGGGCCCAAAGAAGGGAGATAAGATAGGTCCCTACCCTGCAATCTCACGATCCTAATAAAAGTAACTTATTTCTATAGCACCTTAAGGCTTACAAAGCATTGTCCTCACAGTCAACCTATGAGGTACATACTACAATTGTTGTTCTCATTTTACAGATGAGGAAACTGAGGGAGGCTCAAGAAGCCCAGGTCACATAGTTAAGTTAGTAAGGATCACACTCCTCATTACCAGATGGGGAAGACCTGGTTTGTCATCAACTTAGGTGAAAGAAGCCGGAGCTTTAACTGATGACAAGCTCAGTATAAGCCAATTTTGTGACATAAGTGCTAAAAAAATTTTTTAAATACCATCATTAATACAGTCTCAAATTGGATTAATAGAAATATGGTTTTCAGGTCAAAGAGGACAATAGCTCCCTACTTTAATAGCCTCCTACTAAAGGGAACTTTATGCTTATCAGACCATATATGGACTATTGCGTTCTGTTCTAAGCACCACTCACTTTTAAATTATTTTATTGATCTTTTTTTTTTGCATCCCCTTAATTTCCAAATATATCCTCCTCACAGAACCATCCCATACAACAAAGAAGAAAAGAAATAGTTCAGCAAAATTAACATATCAACTGACACATATCCCATAATCCTCCACCTCTACAATGGAAGGAATTTAACCACTCATTTTTAATCATTTTAATAATAATAATATCTAGCATTTATATGATGCTATACAAATATTCTTTTATTCTCACAACAGCTCTGGGAGATAGATACTATTATTACCTGCATTTTACAAATGGGAGGTGGGGAGGAGGCAGACAGAGGTTAAGCTTAAGGGCCTTGTCCAGGTCATTTGGCTAGTCTCTGTCTAAGTTCAGATTTGAGCTCAGGTCTATGCTCTCTTTTCTGTACCTACTAGCTCCCTATGTCCAGGAGAATGGGCTCAAGATGGTAAAGGGTCAGCAAATCATAGACGTATGTAGAATGTCTGAGGCATTTGAAAATATTTAGTCTAGAAAATAAAAGACAAATAAGATGGCTGCCTTCCAGTACTTAAAGGACCATCATCTGGAATGGGCACCAGACTCAGCATATGCCATATTGAAGACCAGCGGGTGAAAGTAACTGAGAGATAAAATTTCAATTTAGTGTAAGGAAGAGCTTTCTTATTAGAGCTGTCCATCAGTGGAGAGGGCCAGGTCTCAAAGTGCTAAGCTCTCTTTCATTGGAAGCATTCAGTCAGGGACTAACAATTATCTGTTAGGAATATATAGAAGAGACTTTTGTATCAGGTAGAAGGTAGACCTCTATAGGTTCCTTCCAATTGTAATATTCTGTGGTTTTTAAAAACACGACTCCTCTTGAAATAATTTAAACTCACCTAGAACTGAGAAGTACCCTTCTAGATAGAGGTTTTGAGGCTCTGCCAAGGTCAGGAGCAGTGCTGGAACAAATATAGTTCCATTTCATACCTAGCTACTCTCATTGCCTGTTCCCCTTCAAAGTAATTCTTCAATCAAAGGCAGAATCTCCTTTTGTGCAAGAAAGATGACTGCTTTCCAAGACAGGAGCCACACAGAAGCAGATGACCTTCTGGTTATTTCTGAGAGTCCTTTTCCAGCCTAGCAGTGATAAAAGAATTCTTTTAATTTAAAAATGTTCCAACTTTTGTGCTACAACTAAAATAATCCTTTCAGCACCTCTCCCTCTCATGTTTGATTGGGATGAGAGGAGGACACACCATGCAGACCAGGTAAAGAAAGAGGAGATTGGTAAAGCTTAAAAGAAAAATGTTGGCAACTCAGCCCTTCCTAAGAGATGTAGGCTAGCCTAAGATGCCCAGAAGGGCAGGGGCAGGTCATAGCACCCTAGAGTCATAGATTTAGGGCTAGGAAGGATTCCAGGGGCTATTGAGTCCAACTCCCTTGTCCCACAGATTGAGACTGATGAATGTGAAGTGATTTGGCCAGCAAGCATCTGAGGCAATATCCAAGCCCAGGTCTCCCTGACTCCAGGTTGAGTACCCCATCTCCTAATCCATCTTGCCACCTCAGTTAAGAAGAATCTTTCTCTGGGTCTTGACAGCATAGGAGTGCAAAGGTTGGGGCGGCCAGGTGGCACAGTGAGTAGAGTACTGGCCTTCGAGTCAAGAGGACCCGAGTTTAAATTTGGTCTCAGACACTTAACACTTATTAGCTGTGTGACCTTGAGCAAGTCACTTAATCCCAATTGCCCTACCTTCTACCCTCCAAAAAGAAAAAAAAAAAATTCGAAGGTCCTCTTGATTTTTATAGATGTAAATACTTCTGAGGCTATACCCCATTAATTGTTAGCCAGCCCCGTGACAATCTATGGAGCCAGCATTCTTCAGGACTACAAGTGACCCCAAATAGAGTACAAGTGAGGGATTGTGATGTATTGGAAAAATCCTGTACCAAGAGTCAAGGCAGGCGGGAGTATGGTAGGTTCTTAATAAATGTTTATTGAATATAACTTTGAATATATCACTTAACATCTCTGGGTCTCACTTTTATCTGTAAAATCAGGGTCTAGACTAGAGGGGCTCAAAGGTTTCTTCCAGCTCTTTCTTCCATGTGACTATTATTATGACTTAGAGTTTTCTCCATGACACATGTATTAGAATCTTGAAATAGCAAGAGTTTTTTTTTTCTGTTTCTACTCCTATCCGTCTCTCACTGTTAGAAAACTGATATCTTCTCATTAGAATAAAGAACTTTGGGGGACCCTGCACGGATATGAATTGAGGGTCCAAACTTCAACAGCTTAGCCTTTTAGAACACTTGGTGATTCTAAAGACATATATCACCTTCATCAATTTACACAAAGTCTACCTGCTTATCTTGATTTTCCTCTTAGCTTCTTGATACCAGAGAATTTTCTGAGTTTTAAATGTCTGTATCTAAATATCTAGTCTTACATGTAAACATATATTCACTCTATCTTATTATTTTCAGTTGACCATTAACCAAATTGTGCTTATAAGAAAACAGGGCAAATATTGCTTTCTAGAATGTTAGAGCTGTAAGGCACCTTGGACATCATTAGATCTGAATAATTCATTTCATAGATGAGAATAAGACCAAGGTCACATAGTTCTAGCATCAAAGTCAATTAATCCATTAGTCAGTCAGTTAATTAGCCTTTATTATGCATGTGCCAAATGCTCTGCTAGGACTGGGGATATCATTTTTTAAAAAATGAAACGATCTCAACTCTCAAGGAACTTACATTCTGTCAAGGGAGACAATCTGTGCTTACGTAAGAACATGCAGAACAAATACAAAATAAACACAAGGTAACATGGGCACTGGCAGTTGCCAGGATCAGGAAAGACTTTGGGTAAGAGGTGACATTTGAGTTTCATCTGGAAGGAAGTCAAGAATCTCATGAAATGGTGGTGAGGAGGTGAGAAGGGAAGTAGCCAGGCCTCTGGGGATGGGAAATGGAGGATTGTGTATGATAAACAGAGAGAAGGCCAATCTAGCTGGACCATACAGTTTTGGAAGCAGGATACTGTATAAGGCAGGGAAGATAGATCTGAGTCAGATTATAAAGCACCCAGGCCTCTTGCCTCCAAACTCCAGTTCAGATTCCATTTTATTTTTAATTGTATTTATCTTTCATTCATGGCTCTTATTCTTCCCAATCCCTTCTGGTGATCTATGCCTTTTAAAACTTGGACTTTTCCCTTCTGGGCATCCCTTCCTTCCATGTCTTCAGTCTCTAAGAAAAGTAGAATTCTATTTTTCAGTTTTAGATTTGGGTTAATTGAGTCTATTCTTAAAATAGACTATTCAGCTAGAATACTGCTTTTTCTATCAAATTGAAATGAAATGTAAAGTAATTAAAAACACAGGCCTGGCCAGTAAAATGTTGAAGGCAAATTTTTGGCTTCACCATATCCAACAAGGACTCTGTGTGTGTTTGTGTGTGTGTGTGTGTATACACACATGTATATATATATATGAACACACACATGTATATATACACACATATAGGCATATGCTCTAAGAAGATTTAAGTTAGGACTTAAACTTTTTTCACTCACAAACCCCTTTCACCCAAGACATTTCTATTCAACCCAGGTATATAGGCATATAAAATAAGTATACAAACCAAACACTTAATGATAATAAATCAAAAGAAATTTATTTTAAAACAATTATTTGGCATACATATAATTTTACCACTTATTAAAGATGAAAGCAAATTTGCCTACTGATGAGATGAATGTGCTTGTTTATTTTTACATAAAGAATTAAATATTGGTAAAATACTTGATACTGATATTTTAGTCTTTGTGGTTCAGAAACCTTTTACTGTTGCCAAATTTTTGGTGACTTCACATGGGGTCACAATCCACAGTTTAAGAAGCACTGGAGTAAGTTACCTCCAATTTGTTATTGTGCAATGAGAGCATGCCTAAAGCTATGCTTTATCACTCTTCTTTCTTCCCACAGGCTGCACTGGTGGGAGGAACAACTATGATCATAGGCCATGTTCTACCTGACAAAGAAACATCCCTCCTGGATGCCTATGAGAAGTGCAGGAACCTGGCTGACCCCAAAGTCTGCTGTGACTACTCCCTCCATATGGGAATCACCTGGTGGTCTCCAAAGGTAACCGTTTCTCTAACTCAATAGTGTCCGTTTTCCAGTGTATATTGCCATTAGCATTTTAGCCTGTGGCTTTCCTGGCTTTTTAATACCTCTGTATACCCGATCTTAAAAAGTGAGCCGCACAAAACAAAAGAAAATTAGCTCCAAGAGGTGGTGATGGGGGAAGGAGAGGGAAAAGGGTATGGGCCTCTTCCCTAAAGTTAGTAGAGATTTGGTTACATGGAGCCCTGGCCTGTTGTTGATATTACCCAACATAGATGCAATGTCTACTAGTGATTGAACAGATTTCTTTTCAAAGTGACATGGCTGATAGGAGTGGGAGGGAAGAGGGATATCTCCTCCACTACCCCAAGAACTTTCTTCTCAGGGGCCAAGTTTTCTATCCATTGCTAGCTCTACTGACAAAACTCATTACATAGATAATCATTTGGCCTTTTAAGGAGTTTTTGAGGTGTGGCCAAATTTTTTTTTCCCCAAGTAAAAGGCACCTGTCTTCCCCCACATTGGAAAAAAGAAAAATAAAACCTGCTAACAAATTTGCATAGTCAAATTCCCATATTGATCATGTCCAAAAACATAGGTCTCCTTCATCTTTACTCCATCAGTTATCCTTCAGGAGATAGATAGTATGTATCATTAGCCTTCTCCTAGAATTGTGATTAGTCTTTAAATTAACCAGCATTCTTAAGTCTTTCAGAATTGTTTGTCATTACAGTATTGCTGTTAATGTATAAATTGTTCTGCTGACTCTACTTACTTCACTCTTCATCAGTGCATACTAGTTTTCCCAGGTTTCTCTGGAACTGTCCTTTTCAACACAATAGCATCCCATTTTATTCATATTCTCTTAATTCAGGCAGACTCCAGTGGGGAGGGCTTCCCTTTAGTTTCCAGTTCTTTGCTACTGAAAAAAGAGCTGCTACAAAAATTTTAGTACATCAGAGTCCTTTTCCTTTTTCTTTGATCTCTTTGGGAGTAGGCCAGCATGGCCAAATTTTCATCCAAGGAAATCCCAAGCTGCTCCTATAATTCTATTAGAGACAGGTCTTCACTTTATGAAGGGATCATTGGTATGAAAACCATACTAGCAATTAACACCTTGTCATTTGTCAGTACATCCCTTATACTCTCCTTCCACTTAAATATTTGCCATCTCTGGAAAATCAATTCAGGTACATTTTGGCAAAATCGTTGTAGAACAGCTCACAAACTGAAAGTGAGCATCCTTTTCACAAAGATACAAGCCTACCATAGCTGGCGAGTCTGAGGATTACATTCACTTCCAAACTCAAATGCACAATTTTAACAAGCAGATATTATTTTTAAAAAATTTTGCTGCTCATGCTTTCAGAGGCTTTCCCTAAGACAAAGACACTAAGGAAAAGAAAAAGAAGAAAATCAAGCCACTGTTTCTGCCCCACCCCCCCATAGTCTTGTCTCTACAGGGCTCCCAAAAGGGATGAGGGTTGTGGGGTTGACTGGAAGTCATTCCAGCCCCTCTTTGGATGAGTAACTAAATTCCTTTGTATTGGTGCTTATGTAGTAACACTGACCCAGTGAATTAAAGAGACTGAGGCACTCCGCTGCTTCCTCTCACACTACAGGGCCCCTCTGTTCTGGACCCACAGTGTAAATTGGATTTAATGCTGGGGAGTAAAAGTTTTCCTGGGTCCCTAAAACACATAAGGCTCCCTGAATTTCTCCAGGGATCCTTGCCACACCTAGGGAATTCAATTAGAGATCTGCTCATATTCCTCAACTGAGACAAAGCAAACTAATAATTTAAATGGAAAACAAAGCCCCAAAAGGGTGTGAGACTCCAGACAAGGATTAAGTAATTGGGGGTTGATTACTCAAGGTTACTTAGAGTTTCAGGTTATCCTATGGATCTAAAGCCCTAAGGATATCAGACAGGCTACATAGACTCAGGTCACAGTAAGTCAAGCTGTCTAGATCTGCTTAACAGTAGGGAAAACAGTGCGCACGAGCAGTATCCCGTGTTCCCACCATTGCTAGATGAATAGACAGTTACTATTTGTCTAGGTGTGTAATCATCCATACTATTTATGTCCTTTTCCATACTCACAAGTACAGTAATATAAAATATTAATATATAAGCATTTAGGGGCTGCTAGGTGGCGCAGTCAATAGAGCACCAGCCTTGGAGTCAGAAGGACCTGAGTTCAAATCTGGCCTCAGACACTATACCCACAAACTAGCCATGTGACCTTGGGCAAGTCAATTAACCCCAATTGCCCTCCAAAAAAATTTAAAATATATATATATAAGCATTCAACTGTACAAAACTTAAAAGCTAGTCGAACATGTAAAAAAAATGTATTAGAAGACTGTTAATTACAATCTAAAACAAAAGCAAACAAAAAGCATATTAATTTTCCCCCTGAAGATTCCTGCTATACTAGGTGTAAAGCCGATCAGCAGTAGATTCCTGAGAGAATGCTACAGTGAACAGCCTTTAAGATTCGGATTACACAGTATTAGTGAACACTCTGTTTATTCCATTACAAA
>JAQQSW010012528.1:0-12507 GCA_028646575.1 Pseudocheirus occidentalis
GAGGAGGGCATAAAAGAGAACAGATTGGGGAGGGGCTTTGCAGTGGGATTGCTGTTTTGGGGTTGGGGGTAAGGGAATGATGGGGAGAAAATCTGTAACTCAAAATCTTGTGGAAAGGAATGATGTAAATAAGAAAATTTTAGAAAATTTAACAAAAGAAGTAAAGTAACCCAAATGACAAGAGAGGTCCAAAAAGTCAATGAGAAAAAGAATGTCATAAACAGTGAAATTGGCCAAATGGAAAAGGAGGTCCTAAAGTTCCCTGAAGAAAATAATTCCTTCAAATTTAGAATGGAGCAAATGGAACTAATGACTCCATGACAATGGCTCTCAACCTTCCCAATGCCACGACCCTTTAACACTCATATGTGGGCATATCTATGTGTGGGCAGACCCACCTGGGGACAGATAGAGGAGTGGTCTCTCAGTTCCTAAGACAATCGGAAATATGTGTTTTCCAATGGGCTTAGGCAACCCCTGTTAAAGGCTCATTCAACCCCCAAAGGGATTGTGACCCACAGGTTGAGAACAATTGCTCTATGAGATACCAAGAAATTGGGAAACAAAACAAAATTAATGAAAAAAAAAGACAATGTGAAATATCTCATTGAAAAATCAACTGACCTGGAAAATAGATTCAGGAGACATAACTTAAAAATCATTGGAATACCTAAAAGCCATGATCAAAAAATAGCCTAGACATCATCTTTCAAGAAGTTATCAAGAAAAACTGCCCTAATATCCCCTCTGGAAACCAGAGGGGAAAATAGAAATTCAAAAAATTTATCAATAACCTCCTAAAAGAAATCACAAAAGGAAAATTGCCAGGAATATTGTACCCACATTCCAGAGCTCCTAGATCATGGAGGAATTATTGCCAACATCCAGAGAGAAATAATTTGAGTATTGTGTGAAAACAATCAGGATAATGCAAGATTTAGAAGCTTCTACATTAAGGGATTGGGGGACCAGGGATAAGATATTCTGGAGGTCAAAGGAGCTGGGACTAAAACCAAGAATCACCCACCCAGCAAAACTGAGTATATAATATTTCAAGGGGAAAAATGAGTATTCAGAGAAATTGAAGACTTTTAAGCATTCTTGATGAAAAGACCAGAGCTTAATAGAAAATTCAACTTTCAAATACAAAATTCAAGAGAAGCATAAAAGGTAAACAGGGAAGAAAAAACATAAGGGTCTTATTAAATCCTAACTATCCAAATCTTACATGGAAAGAGATGATATTTGTAACTCATGAGAGTACTACTAGTGTAGTAGTCTCATGGTAGGGTAGTTGAGACTACAACTACCCTAACTACTCATTAGGGTAGTTGAAGGGAATATTTGTGTGTGTGTGTGTGTGTGAGAGAGAGAGGGGGGGGGGGTCTACCCATCGATACAGAGGGCACAGGGTGCATTGAATATGAAGGGCTGATATCTAAAAAATAAAATTAAGGAGAGAGGAATGTACCAGGAGAAGGAGAAAGGGGAAAGTAGAATGGGGTAAATTATCTCATGTAAAAAAGACATGAGAAAGCTTTTACAATGAGGGGATGAGGTGGGAGGTGAGAGGGATGTGAACCTTGCTCCCATCAGATTTCACTGGAAGAAGGAATAGAATACACACTCAGTTGGGTATGGTAATCTATCTTAAACTAAAGTAAAGTAGGTGGGAAGGGGATGAGAGAGGGGAGATGATAGAAAAGAGGGCAAATGGGGGAAGGGTAATCAGAAGCAAACTTTTTTTTTAGGAGGGACAAGGTTAAAGGCAGGAGAGAATAGAGTAAATGGGGGGCAGGATAGGGCAGGGTAAGTATATCCTTTCACAATATGACAGTTATGGAAGTATTTTGTATAATGACACATGTATAACCTACATCAAATTGCTTGCCTTTTCAATGAGGGTGGCTTGGGAGGAAGAAATGGAGACAATAGGGAACCCAAAGTTTAAAAATTAATGTTAAAAATTTTTTACAACAAATGATATATATAGTCAATGGTGTACAGAAATATTTCTTAGCCTACAGGAAAATAAAAGGGAAAGTAATAAGAGAAGGGGGAATGTGATAGAAGGGAGGGCAGATTGTGGGAAAGGGCAATCATAATGCATCCTGTCTTGGGGTAGGTGTAGCGATAAGGAGGGGAAAAATTTGGAACTCAAAATCTTCTGGAAGTGAGTATTGAAAACGAAAAATTAATTAATTTAAAAAAATAAAAATGAAAGTGGAATGGCAACCACAGTGTTATGTGATACATTATACTCCTTTCTTAGTAATCTTATCTAATTTTTAAGAAATGCCTCCCTTGCTTGGGCATTATTTAATACAATATGAATATAGTACAAATATGATATACTTATATTTATGTACAATATAAATATGTAAAATATAATTTATCTCTAAATAATGAATATAATTACATTATTAAGTTATTACATTTGATATATTATACTATTATAACTACTTCTGATTCTGTGATTGTAACAATTAAACATAAATCAGTTTTCTTCCACACAGCATTGCCTTCTCTAGATCTCTTCTTATCTTATTTATGCCTCTGATTGCTTTCACTTTCATATGCCATCTTGTCTACACAAAACAAAACTTTTTATATTTCCATCAAAGTCCAGCTTCCTTCTTAACGTCCCTATTTCTGTTGAGGTCATCACTATTCTTTCAGTCATCTAGGATTAAGCATCTCATAGTGATCTGCAGCTCTTTAGTCCTCCTTTCTCTTCATATGTCTAACCAGTTGCCAGATTTTATTATTTCTACCACAACAACTTTTCTCACATACACTTTATTCTTCCTACTCACATGGCCAAATCCTAGCTTAGGTGTTTTCTCATGTCTAGTCTAGGCTAGTACAATCTCTTCCTGAATGATGTCCTCTGCCTCAGAATTCTCCTATCTATGACCACATTCTACTATATCCTATTCAGTATAATCCAAAGGCAGTTCATTAACTCCAGGGCAAAATATAAACTTCATAGTTGGACAATATATGTCCTCAAATTGCCTCAGATCTACCATTCCTGTCTTTTCATCCATTACTGTTTATTATACTCTACAGTCCAGTTAAATTGACTTTCTTACTGTTTCTGAGGGTCAGTATTTCAATCTGTGCCTTTATATAAGTTGTCCCTTATTCCTAGAATGCAATTTTTCTTCATGTCTGCAGCTTAGAATGCCCACTTTTCTTAAAAATGGTGCTTAAATAATATCTTATATGTAAAGTCTTCCCTGTCTCCCAAACTAATAATATAGTCACTCTTATATGTGTGCATATATCTGTATGTTTATGTCATATACATTTATATATACCTATATGTTTATATGCATTTATTTGGTATTTTCTTAGCATGTTCATTTATTCTCCCTGAATAGAATGTTTGGAGATGGAAACAGCAAAGCATTCCAGGATTTTAGCCAAGATAATCCCAAATCGGGTCAGAGTCAGCTATGACTTAAAAAGACATAGACTACACAAAAATATAAAAGTTAGTTCTTTGAGGTCAGGTTCTTTTTCATTTATTTCTTTGTAACATTAATGTTTCATGTTATGCCTGAAACAGAATAGATGCTTATAAATACTTTTGGATCGCTAGATTGATTGGACCCTTCCCTGTATTAGTTTTCCTTTCTGGTATATACTAACATGTTTTAAATTTCCCATAAAGTATGGCAACCTGTACACAAACAGGTCAGATATGTTGTGTGAAAGTTGTTCCACTTGATCTGGGAACTAGTCTTTTCTTATACAATATAAGATTTTATTAGTATTTTAGTACCTGAGTTGTGCAAATAGGTCTCATTTAATATGTCAAATAAAACACCATCTCTCATTTATATAGACTGCTATGAGGACTTTTAATTCCTATCATAAAGGTCGTGTTACTTATTTTGTTGAGGGCAAGTGAAGTACTATATTTTTGTCTCTATTACATTAATCCTCTTGGCTTTGACCTATCCTCCTAGACTATCAATCTGGAAACATTTATTTCTTTCTTCTTTCTGGACAGAGTTTTTCAACATAAAATGTCTCCATGTACAGGATGAATGGTTTATTCAAAAGAACAAATAATGAGGAGAAAGAAAAGTGTATAAGATCCAACAATTAAAATATCATTGTATATATAATATTCACTCACTGAGTAGCTCTTGAAATATATTAATAAATATGCACATGTGAGTATACATAGTGACTGTGTGTTAATAGATGATAGATACACACATATAGGTGATAGATGAATAGGGAGATGCATGCATGGAGAGATAGAATGAGATATAGATCATAGATAGACAGATGCATGGTTAGATACATAAGTTTACATGAGTCATCCATTGAGGGAATATTGTGTGACTTCTAATTGGTGTAAAGCAATGTGTGAATAAATGACAATCTAATAGTACAGTTTTTGCTACAAATATGACATAAGATCAGAGATCAAGTGCTAGAAGGTTATTTAAGTGTCATCTAGTCAACTACCCTTATTTAAGAGGAGATGAAAGTGCAGCTCAATATGGTAAAGTGATTTGCTAAGAGTCACTCTAGTTATGAGTGGTATTTCTACATATGTGTATGCATGTAGGTATATATGGTTATCTGTATTGAATGTTTATGTTACACTCATAGTGTTGTATCTGTCTGTCTGTCTGTCTGTATGTATGAATTTTATATCTGTTTATGTAAAGAGACAGAGAGACAGAAAGAGAGGTAGTATTGGTAAAAGTAACAGAGAGATAATATAATATAATATAATAATATTATCAATTGAATATATATATATATATCAATAGAAATAATACAACACATAATATAACATAACAGTAACAGAGAGATACCATTTCAAGGAAACATCAAGCATAAAGAAATAATGGAAAGAACACTGGCCTTAGGTCTGGAGAAACAGAGCTCTCTAAAGATATGAGTGTTTCATTGACTTAGTGTCACACAGTCCATATAAGTGAGAGGTTATTTCTACACTTTTAAATGCAGGAGAGGAAAACCAAAATATTCCTTTTGAAACTAAACCCAAATTAAACCAGTGTTGTACTTGTTTTATTCTCTAATGAAAAAGTATTTAGAAGACATCTATGTTATATGTCTATGCCTGTATCTTTATAGTTATTTTGTTGAGGGCAAGTGAGGTACTATATGTTTGCCTCTATTACATTTAATCCTCTTGGCTTTGACCTAACATCCTAGACTATCAATCTGGAAACATTTATTTCTTTCCTCTTTGAAATACATATATACAAATACATACATATATGCATGTATTTGCATATGCATATGAGTATGCATGTATATGAGAGAAAAACTATTTTAGACTAGATTATGAATAAAATGCAATGAAATAAAATACAGAGAATCAAATCCAGTATATAGTGATCAGTAAATTCAGAAATCCCAGTTATTACAGCAAAGATTCAATATAAAAAATGAAAAAACACTGCTGTGAAATCTATACAATGGTCTGACAGAAATCAGATTTAGATCAACATCTGACACAGTATTCCAAGATAAACTTCAAATGGATACAAACCCCACTATAAAATGTCACATAAGGAATATAAATATTAAAGAATATATTATCTTTGAATCAATTGATAGGGAAAGAGTTCATTATAAAAATATGAATGAGTCAAAGAAAATAAAATGAACAATTTTGATAAAATAAATTGATTTTAAATTTTATACAAACAAATCTAATGTAAATAGAAGAAAATATTAGCAAGATGAAAGAATACAATTAAATGAGTAGAAAATTGGAATACTATTCAATATATTAGAAGAGAAGAAGGAAACTTGGGGGCAGGTTGCTGCAAAATCTTATTTCTTATTAACACCCTATTGCTATGTTAATAAATAATTGATTCAAATTTATGAGCCTAAATATTCTTCCCCAGAAGATAAATGAACATTTTTAAGGAAAGTATTCCAAACTGTGTATAATCATGTGAAAAGAAATCAATAATAATGTGACAAATGTAAATAGAATCAAATTGACATTCTACCTCCTATATTTTATGCCAGAAAAAGTGACAAAAGAATAAAATAAGAAATGTTTCAGGGTTTTTTGAAAACAGGTACACTACTGAACTTTTGTTTGAGTTGTAAATTATTAGAGGCATTATGGAAAAAAAATAGTATGGAACTGGGCCCAGATGTTACCAAACTGTACATATCTATTGTCCAGGCTGTAGCACTAGTAGGCCTACACCCTCCAAAAAAATAAAATAAAGAAGGAAAGTATATATAAGTACACAAATATTTATGCCATATCTTTTCAAGGTAGTCAAAACCCAGAAATATTAAAGATGTTCTGTTGGGAAATGGCTATACAAATTGTGGAATGGGAATTTAATTGCACACAGTACTGCCACAAGAAAAGTCTAAATGGATAATTTCAGAGGAACCTGGAAAGACCTATACAGACTTCCTCAGAGAAAGGTGAACACAATTATTAGGACAATTTTTGCAACATTAACGACATTCCAGAGAAAATGACTTTAAAAGGTTTTAGAACTCTGATGTATAGGATGATACACCACAAATCCAAAGGATTGAAAATGAATCACTTCCCTCATCTACTGACAGAAAGGTGATGAACTTAAAATGCAAAAAGGCATTTTCATATATGACTAATGTGGGAAAATGTTTTATTGTACTATGTAACTTTTCATTGAAAAATTTGTCTTTTCTTTTGAAGAGGGTATGAAAAAGAAGAGATTAATCTGGAAATATTTTTCATGACAGATGTTTTTAAATATTAAAATTGTGGGTTTTTTTAACACAGAAGAAACACCTGGATACTTTGTTGTAGATTCCAGCAGAGTACCATGAACATGTTGCCATCTTGCCATGACTTATACCTTTGCTTTAACCGTTGTTAGCACTTGAGTTTTATGTTTAAGTATAAATGTGCGTGTAATGTGTATATTTGTGCATGCGTGTATAGGTACGTATTTTATATACATATCTGATATATATAATGTATGCATTATAACATACTAATACATAATTATTATCTGAATGTACAGTTACAGTTTCCCTAATATTGCCAATTGCAATGTTTATAATTTGGTTCCAAAATTAGGAAGGAAATTTTACTGTAGAGGGGTTTGAATGGGTTAGGAATAATGCTAGAATGGACATTCAGAAAACTAGTAACTAATAAATGGAACTTGTGAGACTGTTATTGAAAGCAAAGGAATATCATCATCTAATTAACTGAAGGATAGTTGAAGAAAAAAGTGAAAGCAATTAGATTTCCTGACATCTCCCACAACAAATGATTCATTAGTAAATTTATGAACTTTTGTGAAGTATGGAGAGGAATGTGCATTAGAGAGAGCATCAGAGCTATGGATCATAATGGGGAAATGAACACTTATGGCTTCACAATATTTCCAATCTATTTCTGAGAGTATTGTTTAGCTTAGATTTCACTGTGAGTCCCAAGATTCATTTGAGTACCAATTTCTTTGGGAAAATGAGGGATCTAAAGCCTGTGACCTGAATCCAATAAATAAAAAAGAGCTGTCAGCACCAGTATACAACCTTAAATATGGCAATTTTGAAAAGCTCTTTCCTGTATACCTTCAACAAGCTGTGTGACAGCATTCTTTCCCTGTACTTAAAATATCATAAGAAGTGCCACAAGATATTGCTTTGGGGGGGGGAATGGTATTGCATAGTTCAAAGCAAGAGTTGCAATAACAGCTCTGAATAAGACTTAGCCTACCTCTCTATAACCTGAATTTATTGAAGCAGACAGTACCTTGCCTTAGTGAAAAAATGAATCCAGTAAACAACCTAGATTGTACATCTGCCTTTCTAATGCATGCCTCTGGGAAGAAAAGTGAATTTGGAGAGAATGAAAACTATGAGAACTACATTTTATTTTAATGGATGATTGACTGGTCTTTTTCTCTGTTTGTAAAATAGCCTTTTCCCTTTACTTCTTTTCACTTCTGTAAGATTTGATTTTTTTTCATACTCATGACTTTTCTAACGCCTGGAAGTATACAGTGTTACTGTATTTTATTAGAAGGCTATATTGACAAGGATGTGAAAGAATATGCATGGATGTGTGTATGTGCATTACTACAAATTGAAATGGGAAATTAAATTGATTATCAACCAATCAAACCCTTTTAGGGGTGGGGAACTTGGGACCTCAAGGCCAGCATGTAGGTTCCCCACTCCTGATTTAAATATATTTTTATTGAATGATGCACAATTAAATAGTCAAGTAAAGGTTCATATTAAGAAATAAATATAATAACTTTCAGCAGGAGTCATATTTCTCTGTGGTTAGGTATTTATATACAAAGCAATAAGAAGTAAAAGGAAATTGTCTTGATTTCAACTCAGTAGAAAAGTGTCAACATACAGGTATTCATTATTTGCACTTATCAGGAACTAAATGCAGTCCATTCCTCCATATGTGTAATTCAGCTTAATGAACAAAATAATTACTTATCTATGAATGTAAACTTATCCCCAAAGCCTATTTTGAGGGGTCTCTCTTGTCACTGAAGATCAATGCCAGGTCCACTTGAGGGGTTGGGTGGAGATGGTGTAAAAAAGCAAGAAGAGAGATTGTATCTGTTTCATTTCATGATGGATCTTCTAGATTTCCTGAACTAGGAGAGAGAAGAAGATCAATTTGCTGAGCACTGAGCTGATCTACAAATCCTCTAAGGGACTTTTAGTCACTGTAAAGTTCTCTTTTGGAAGACTGGAGGATGGTCAATCCCTGGCAGGTTATGGCAGAATTAACCCAATGTTATCTGCAAAACTATTACTATGTCATGCTTATGTGAAAACTGTCCTTAGTTGCCTATGCCTACATCAATGTGTAAGTGGGTGAAGAAGTTGATACCTTACACAGTGGAAAAAGGGACAGGGGGATGGAGTGTTGAGCACTAATGGATGCACTGAAGACAATCTCACCAGTTGGCTATCACGGAATGTGCTATCATACAATCATTAGGGTCATGCCATGACCCTCCAAGATACCAAAGTTCCTACTTTAAAGACTCATGTTGAAGTGAAACATGTTGGTTTTCAAGTCACAGTAGTCAGAGGACTCTGATTCAAAGACTGACACAGCCCAAGAGAACAAGACCAAGTTATTTAACCTCTCTCTGCTTCAATTCCTCATCTGCCAAAAGATGGGTTAGACAAGATGACTGCTAAGGGTCTTTTCGGATTCAAATTTTGGATCCTAATAATGTAAATGTACTCTGTTAGTAATCCAAGATGCTCATCACATTCTTTCTTTTTCAAAAATTTAATTTGTTTATTTACTTTTAGTTTACAAGATTCAGTTCCAGAATCCCTTGAGTTTCAAATTTTCTCCTCTCCCTTACCGCCCCCCCCACCATGGCAGTCAAGTATAGAATCTGCAAATAATTTCACATTGGACATTAGTCTGGTTGTAAGCGTTGTAACCAATGGAGTGAACAGTGGGAAAAAATAAAGAAAACCAAACTTGAAAAAGAACACTAGCATGTAAATTGCTTCAGTCTCCATTTAAATTCTGTTCTTTCTAGATCTTTCCCTGAATGTAAATATCCCCTTCCATCTTGGGACTGGAAAAGTTGTCTTAAAACTGTGTGTTATTGAGAAGAGTCCATTTTATTCAAAGTTGGTCATCATATATGCAATATGTCTGTGATTGTGTACCAATTTTTCCTGGGTCTGCTATTCTCACTTAGCATCACTTTGTGTAAGCCTCTCCAGGTGAATATCAAGACCGTCTTCTCCCCATTTCTTATAGCACAATAGTATTCCATTACCTTCATATACCAAAGTTTGTTTAGCCATTCCCCAATTCATGTGCTTCCTCTTGATTTCAAGTTTTTAGCCACCACAAAGAGAGCTGCAACAAATATTTTTGTTCATATGGGTCTTCCTCCCACTTCTACGATCTCTTTGGGATACAACCACAAAAATGGTATTGCTGGGTCAAAGGGTATGCAATTATTCATAGCCCTTTGGGCATAGTTCCAGATTGCTCTCCACAATGTTTGTATTAGTTCACAGCTCCAACAACAACACATTAGTGTTCCAATTTTTCCGCATCTTCTCCAGCATTTATCATTTTCCTCTTTTGTCATCTTAGCCAATGTGACTGGTGTGATGTGGTACCTCAAAGTTGTTTTGATTTGCATTTCTTGAATCAATAGTGATTTAGAGCATTTTTTCATATGCTTATAGATATCTTTAAATTCTACCTCTAAGAATAGACCATTCATATCCTTTGACCATTTATCAACTGAAGAATGACTTGCATTCTTATAAATTTTACTTAATTACTTATACATTTTAGAAATGAGGCCTTTATCAGAGACACTGGTTGTAAAAATTCTTTCCCAATTTCCCACTTCCTTCTTAATCTAGGACACATTGGCTTTGCTTGTACAGGAACTTTTCAATTTAATGTAACCAATTATCCATTTTGCATTTTATACTGCTATCCATCTCTTCTTCAGTCATAAGGTCTTCCCTACTCCATAAATCTGACAGGTAAACGATTCCTTGCTTCCCCAGATTACTTACAGTATCAGTCTTGATGCCTAGATCATCCACCCATTTAGACTTGACTTAAATGTGCAGTGTTAGATGATGGTCTATGCTCTGTTTCTGCCATATTATATTCCTATTTTCTCAGCAGTCTTTATCAAATAATTAGTTCTTCTCCCAGAAACTGGGGTCTTTGGGCTTATCAAACAGTATATTGCTATAACTGTTGACTACTGAGTCTTTTGTACCCAATCTATTCCATTGATCCACTACACTATTCCTTAGCCAGTACCAAGGAGTTTTGATGACTGCTGCTTTATAATACAGATACCAATCTGGTATAGCTAGGCCACCTTCCCTAACATTTCTTTTCATTAATTGTCTTGATATTCTGGACCTTTTGCTCTTATAAATTACTTTTGTCACCATTTTTTCTTGTTCCATAAAGGAAATTTTTGGTAGATTGATTGGTATGGCACTATATATGTAATTTAATTTAGGTAAAATTGTCATTTTTATTATATTAGCTTGACCCATCCATGAGTAATTGATGTTTTGTTCAGTTAGTTAGATCTGATTTTATTTGTGTGAAAAGTGTTTTGTAGTTGTGTTCATAAAAGTACTGGGTTTGTTTTGGGAGGTAGATTGCCAAATATTTTAAAATGTCTACAGTAATTTTAAATGGAGTTTCTCTTACTATCTCTTGTTGTTGGAATTCATTGAAAATATATAGGAATGCTAAGGATTTATGTGGGCTTATTTTATATCCTGCAACTTTGCTAAATTTATTTATTGATAAAGGTGATTTTTACTTGATTCACTAGATTCTCCAAGCATATCATCATATCATCTGCAGAGAGTGATATCTTAGAGTATTCTTTGCTTAATTTGATTCTTCTGATTTCTTTTTCTTCTCTAATTGCTACTGCTAACATTTCTAGGACCAGAGTGAATAAAACGGGTGGTAGTAGACATACTTGTTTCACCCTTGATCTTATTGGAAATCCTTCTAGTTTATCCCCATTATGTATAATACTTGCTGATGGCTTTAAGTAGATGCTACCTTTTATTTTAAGGAAAACTCCATTTATTCCTATACTTTCTAGTGTTTTTAATAGTAATGGATGTTGTATTCTGTCAAAAGTTTTTTTTCTGCATCTATTGAAATAATCATATGGTTTCTGCTAGTTTTATTGTTTTATTTTTATTGACTTGTTTGTTTACTTTTAGTTTACAGTATTCAGTTCCAGAGTCACTTGAGTTTCAGATTTTTCTCCCCTTCCTCCCCACCCTGCACCCCCGCCATAGTGGCATACAATCATGTATAGGATCTGCAAACTCTATCACATTTTTCAATAGTCTGGTTGAACAGGTGTTATAGCCAATGGAGTAAACAATGAGAAAAGAGAAACAAAAACCAAACATTGAAAAGAGTGATAGCATGCATTGGTTCACACTCCATTTAACCTCTGGCCCCTCTGGATCTTTCTCTGAATGTAGAAATCTCCTTCTGTCCTGAGACTTGTAGAGTGGAATTTTAACTGTGCATTGCTGCGAGGAGTCCAGTTTTTCAAAGTTGGTCATCACATATATGATGTATCTGTGACTGTGTACAAATTTTTCCTGGTTCTGCTCCTGTCACTTAGCATCAATTTGTATAAGCCTCTCCAGGTAATTATGAAGTCCATCTCCTTCCCATTTCTTATTGCACAATAATATTCCATCACATTCATATACCATAACTTGTTCAGCCATTCCCCAATTGATGGGCATCCCTTATATTTCCAGTTTTTTGCCACTCAAAGAGAGCTGCAACAAATATTTTTGTACGTATGGGACCTTTTCCCACTTCTATGATCTCTTTGGGATACAACCCCAAAAGTGGTATTACTGGGTCAAAGGGTATGCAATTATTTATAGCCCTTTGGGCATCGTTCCAGATTGCCCTCCAGAATGGTTGTATCAGTT
>JAQQSW010012529.1:0-12507 GCA_028646575.1 Pseudocheirus occidentalis
GGGTAGAGAACAGAACAAGGGAGGGAGGGATAGGAAGGAGGGACATATGATCACTGTCACAATATGTCCGCTATGAAGATGTCCTGTATAATCACACATCCACAGCCTGTATTGAATTGCTTGTCCTTCCAGTGGGGGTGGGTGACAAGGGAGGAATCAAAAGAATCTAGAATTTAAAGCTCCACAATACCTGCAACTAGGAATTAAGATATACAAGGGATGGGGTAGGGAGACCCTCCCTGCCCTATCAGAAAGTAAGAGAACAGATCAGGGGAGGGGCTTTACAGTGGGATTGCTGTTTGGGATTGGGGCAGGGAAAGATGGGGAGAAAATTTGTAATTCAAAAATCTCATGAAAATGAATGATGTAAACAAGAAAACAAATAAAAAAAGAAAAAATTTTAAAAATATATAAAATGTTTGACAGAGAGTTGGAAATGTAAGAATAGATGTCAGCAGAGCATAAGTAGATTTGAGAATCATCAGCTTAGATATGATTATTGAATCCATGGGAGCTGAGAAGAACACCAAGTGAAGTTACATAGAGAAAGAAGAGAAGAAGACCCAAGGCAGAGCCCTGTGGGATACCCAGGATTAGTGGGTGAGATAAGAATCCAGAAAAGGAGACTGAGAAGGAGTGAGCCAATAGATAGAACTAAGAGAAAGAAGTGTTCTAAAAATCTAGGAAGAAGAAAGAGTATTAAGGAGAAGAGTGATCAACAGTATCAAGGAGTGCAGAGAGGTAAAGAAGGATAAGGACAGAGAAAACTGGATTTGGCAATTAGACGATCATTTGTGACTTGAGAGACAACAATTTTGGTTAAATGATGATGTAATAAACATAACGATAGAGAATTAAGGAGATTGAAGAGAGAGAAAGTGGAAGCACCTATTGTGGATGTCCTTCTCTAGGAATGTATGCACAAAACACAGAAGAGATATGGGATAATAGTCTGGATGGAAGGATCCATTGAAGGTTTTTAGAGAATAAGGGAGACAAGGGCATGTTTATAGACAGTAGGGAAGCAGCCTGTAGATGGGGAGAAATTTAAGTGAGAGTGTAGGGATGACAGAGGGTACAATCTGCTGGAGAAGATGAGATGGAAAGGGATTTCTTATGCAAGTAGAGGGGTTTACCTTGGCAAAGAGTAGGGCCACATCTTCATGTAGACAGGAGTAAAAAGAAGAAAGGCATCTGAGTGATGTAAGGAGGAAAAGGAAAAGAAAAGATGTTGCTCTCAGAAAACGGTCTCAATTCTTTCTTCAGCAAAATATAAGGTAAGATTCTGAGCTGAGAGAGTGGGAAGAGGAGGAGATAAGGGAAGTTTGAGGAGAGATGGAAAGTGTTAGAAGAGCTATGTTAGAGAACGGTATTATAGTGAGTTGATTAGGGACATGTAGAAGGATTGCCTATAGCAGTGAATGCCCAGTTGTAGTTATATAACATTGATTTGTAGTAGAGTGTAATAGCAACCAGTTTAGCAGATACTTAGCATTCAGTAACTTAGGGCTAAGTATGGAAGGTGTGAGCCCTGCCCCTGTTGAGAAGGTGTGAACTCCCCTGTTGAGAAGGTGTGAACTCCCCTGAGACAGGAGGCCAGTGTCTGTATATAAAGAAGAATTCCAGAAACAGAATTGAAATTTTTCTGTTGGAGGAAGCAGGATTGTCTCAGTATCTGGGAGCTGGGCTACTGGACTGAAGAAGTGAGTTGGAGTTTTCTTGAGAGAGAGTGTGTGTGTTTCTCTCTCAGCATCTGGAAGCTGAGTGAGAAAAGAGATGGAGTTTTCCTGAGACCAGAATCTGGTGAAGGCCACCCAGAAGGCTGATATTCCATTTCTTCTTCCTGATATTCCTAGAGTCAGATGAACTGCTGGAAGACTGAAGAAGCATGACCAGGATAAGACTTTGTTTGTTCATGGGCTGGCTGATCCTTGAGTTCCAGGCAAGGGAAGTGGTGAAGGGTTTGAGATGTGCTGGACCCTGTGAACTTCAGTGTGTGCCAGGGATTGCCCTGAGGACTAGACAAGGACCTGGGAGCTGTCTACCTCTGAGGACTGGATGAGTTCTGTCTCAGCTGTCTGCTTCTGAATACAGGTGGCTGTTTGGTGGATTCAGGAGGGAGCTGGGACCATGGAAGGGGATCCTGGGAATCAGAGAGACCACCCAGAATCAAGATGAAGAAAAGGCCTCCCCTTGGATGAAACTGAGGTTTGCTGGACACCAAGGGGTAGAGAGTTTGTGTGGTTTTCTAGTGACAGTATTTGTGATTAATGATATTCTGTAATTGTGAATCTAGATTAGTGACTGATCAAGTTAATGGTTTCCCTATGAGTGGAAGTTTTATTGTTATATTATGAATTGATTGAATGATTAAGTTAATGGTTGCCCCGTGAGTGGAAGTTTGATTATTGTGTTGTGAATTGATTGAATGATTAAGTAAGGAGGGTTTCCCTCTTAGGGAAACCAGATGATTATTTTGTTCTTTGTTCTAAATATTGTGACCACTGTAGTGAAAATGGTGTGACCATTTGAATGTTAAGCTGTTATGAACACTATATTGTGACCTTCTGTGAGAAGATGTGATGTTGTGAATATTATATTGTGATATATTGTGAATGTTTGCCTTGATTTGTAATGGAATAAACAGTGTTCACTATTACTGTGTAATCTGAACCTTAAAAGCTATTCACAGTATCATTCTTTTGGGCATCTGCTGGCGCATGACATTACGTGGACTCAGAACAGTTTTTGAGATTTTTTCCACCTTGATTTAGCAGCATATATGTGAGAGCAAAGCTGAGGTTGGCAGGATACAATCAACGACTTGATAAAGGGGCAAAGGACTCAAGAGAAGGGAACATTGTAGAGCTGAACCGGTTCACCAAAGGGCCAATATGGGGAAAGGAAGACAGTACAGCTAGTGCAAGAGTGATAGCCAAAGAGAGAATTTAGGGGATGAGGGACTGGAGACCACAGTTTTAATAAAGAGTGGAGTTTTGAATGGAAATGAAGAAAGCCAATACATTGTGATCAGATAAGGGAAGTTCAGATTTCTGAAGCATAAAGGTGGTACATTTGTGAGTGATGGCAAGATCAAAATTATGACCATCTTTGTGTGTGACTAAGGTAGGATAGAAGAGTAAGTTGTAGGAAATGCCTGAACTCCTCTATTCCATCTCTAATATACTCTTCCAAACTTACCTATTTCTGTTAAGGGCACTGCTGTCTTTCCAACCAGCCTGTTTAGAAATCTCAGAGTCAATTGTGACCTCTCCTTTTCCGTCACTGACCACATCTAATAAACAGACTCTGTCCCTGAAACGTCTGTTTCATTTGTCCTTTTCTCTCTGCTCATATAGCCACCACCCTATTTTAAGCTTTCATCAGCACTTGCCTGGATGGTCTCTTGTAACAGCTGCCTAATTAATCATCCTCCCACTAGTCTCTCTACTCTCTAATCCGTCCTTCATATAACTGTCAAGATTATCTTTTAAAAGTCTTTCTTAATCTAGCTATGTCACCATCCTATTCAGAAACCTTCAGAGGCTCCCTATTGCCTCTGGGATAAAATTCAAAATCTGACCAATTAAAGTCCTCCATCATCTGGTTCCAAGCTTCCTTTCTAGCCATGTTTCCCACTATTCTCTTTTATGCAGTCAACAAACCAGTCAAACTGCATTATTAGCTCTTCCCAGAATTCCATTTCCAACCCCATATATTACTCCCAAGCTATCTTCCATTCCAAAGTGTTCTTATTCCACATTATCACCTTTTGGAATCATTACTTTACTTTCAGTTTTGGTTTAATTGTTTTCTTCTTTAAAAGTCTCCTTGACACCTCATCACCATCCCTACCACCCTTTTGTGAGTTCTCCTCCTCTTTACATTCTACTAAACTAGTGCATTTTATTTGGTCTCTCTTTTGTTCTCCTCCACGCCCTATTTTATAATTGGTTATCTGAGTAGATATTGTAGAAAGCAGTATAAATTCCTAATAAATTACAAGCTACTTGAAATCAGGAACTATTTTGGCTTTAATCTTCATATTCCCAATCCAATCCTAAGAACCTACTATGTGCAAGGCACTTCACTCCTAGCAAAGTATCTTAGGAAGAATAATGGCTTAATATCTACTATTTACATAGAACTGAATGAGGAGCCAGGGAAAGTGTTATGAGTATTAGGTATAATGAAGAGTTATGATTATAACATTTCTCACAACCCTCAAAGTCTGGGGCTCTACCCAGTGGGTTTCAAGGAAAGGTGAAATATGACAAAATGAATGTCAAATCTATAATCTACTCATGGCGTAGCCGAAGCATATAGACCAAGATTGTTTTATAGATTCTAGAGGGAAAAAGAAATAATAATTTTGCATGGATGGAAAAAACAATTATCAGATCTAGAATGGACATGAGTAATTACCTAGTCTAACCCCCCTCAATTTATAGATAAGGAAACTGAGTTCTTATAGAGTTAAAATATCTTGCTCAAGGTTAGTCAGTTAGTAGGCAAGCTAAGAACCAGGGGTCCTGAATCCAAGTCTTTCCACTAAACATGTTGCTTTACCTTATTAAACTACTCTAAGCTCATAGCTTAGAGAAAGCAATGTGATTTCAGGATTAAAATGCCTTTTATTCAGTCCAGAATTTTTTGGTCTCCTACATTCAATCTTCTCCTACTACCAACAATTGTTTACTTTTCACTGTAACGCAATGGACTCCCAGTAGCTGTTGGTGGCTACCATGGCAACAGAAGCTTAGGCCTTGCTTCAACCACCCCCTGTTCAATGTGATTTCCTTTTAATAAGGCAATTTCAAGAATATTAGCAATAAATCACCAGACCACAGATTTAGCTGTGGGGAGCTTTTCTTTTGAATGTCTAATAAGAGAAATGGGAAAGTGTACACAAAAATCCAATAGAGAAAATGGTCCAGGTGCTTTGACTGTAAAGAGGTAAATTAGAATTAGGCTCAAAATAGGCCTCTGAAATTTAAAAGATCCCTAGAAAGACACTTTACCAGACAAGAGCAAGATTCCTAAGGAATTTAGGTTGGTTGAGACAGAAGTTATAACACTAAGCAGAGGGGAAAAATCCTAATAAATGCAGATAACTTGAGTTGGCTGTTTTTCACTCTATTGCTACTTCAGATGATAAGTGAGGGTCAGTCCTTACTCCCCCACCCCATGCCTCCACCTGTCCATATTTGGTATGAAGAGACTGGAACCATACTGAGAAACAATTTGCAATCAAGTGGGTCAGTCTCGAACTTTAGAGATTTTAGTTACAGAAATACCAAACATACCTTATTATAATGTAGTTCCAAATCATTACCCCAGAGGACAAGATTACCATCAATTTTCATAATATGATCTGTTGTAAAGATTACACTTTTGGTAAAGTACTAATGGATTTAAATAACTTACTGTTTTTATATGGAGAAAAAGATTTCAGAATTTCCTAAAAATGGCAATATCACTGTTCCAAGTGGTTTTAAGGTGAAAGATAGCTTCTTTCAAATAGAATTGCTGAGGCCCGACTGAAGGCAAGGGCATAGCCCAACTGGACCTTTGGTCCTTAGGTTCATGTAAGACCTACTATTTCTGACCCAGGCATTCTATCTCACCCTGTATAAATGTTTCTCTGTCATCATCACTCACTGAAAATCACCAGGGAACAGATGTCTTGCAGTTTGTGAGAGTGAAACAGCCTGTGGATTCCACCCACTCCCTCTGGTCCATCTGGGAAGTGGGTGAGATAAGTGAGCCAGCCTACACAGGGAGAAGGGTCTCCTGGGAATCCCCAGCATTCTGACAGCAGTGATATTGGTGTTTCAATAGGTGGCACTCTTTCTATGGAGATAGAAAGCAGTTATGTCCAAGAGAAATGGAGCCCTGCCATTTGCTTCCTCCCCCAAGGAGGCTTGAGGAATAGAAAAAAACTCATAGAGTTAGAGTTAGATGGAACATTAGTGATCATCTAGTCTAGGGACTTTATTTTATAGCCCAGAGAAGATCAAAGACAGAAATTCACCTTTTTCTTTTTCTATACTTCCTCATTTGGTGATCTCAGCTTCAATGGTTTCAATTACTACCTCTATACAGACGATAACTCCCAAATATGTATTTCATCTCTCTTAAGTTCTAGTCCTCCATCACAAACTGACTTTTGGACATTTTGATCTCTATGCTCCATAGAAATCTCAATTCATCAAGTCCAAAACAAATCTCATATTTTCCCTAAAAGCCACACTTCTTCCACGTTTCCCTATTAAAGTCCAGAGCACTATTATCCTTTCAGTCAATTGAGTTCATGACCTCTGTGTCATCCTTGACTCCTCACACTCATCCTACATATCCAATTCAGAAGTTTTATAACTCTTTCTATGCATCCCTTCCTCTTCCCTCACATAACCACTGTACTGGTTGGGTGCCTCATTACCTCTCACCTTGACTATTATAATAACCCCCTAATTTGGCCTCTTTTTCTCAAGTCTCTCCTCATTCTAATCCAGTGGCATCAAACTCAAATAGAAAGGGGACAGATAATCCATACATAAGGATAGGTGTGCAGACCTTATATTGACTTAGTTTAAAAATGTAATCCTATCTATATTGTATTGGATTTTTGTTTTATTAAATATTTCCCAATTACATTTCAATTTGGTTCTGGGCACTGGGGGTATTGAGTTACATGTTTGACAGCTCTGTTCTAATCCCCACACCACACAACTGTCAAAGTGATTTTCCTAAAGCATAAATCTGACCATGTCACCCCTACTCAATAAATACCAGTGATGCTCTACTCAGTAAAGACCAGTAGACCTGTAGGACCAAATACAAATTCTTCTTCACAGCCTGACCCCTCCCTATATTTCCAGCTCTTTACATATTACTCTCCACACTCTCTGTGGCCTAGCCGTACTGGGCTACTCTCTATTCTTCACATGCCTGGAATGCTCTTCCTCCTCACTTCTCCCTCTCAGAATCTCTAGCTTCCTTTGAGACTCTACTTGAACCTTTCCCAATTATCCCAACCAGTAGCATCTCCATCTCTAAGGTTTACTTGTAATTACCTACATATTGACTACCCCGCCATTAGAATGTAATTTTCTTAAAGACAGAGATTGTTTCCTTTTTTTCTTCATATTCCCTACTGCTTAGTGTAAAGCAGTTGTAGATATGGAAACTGGCACTTCTTGTCCCTTTCTCTCTCTGTTCTGCCTCGTTGACCATAGCCTGAATATGTATGTATGTATATGTAAAATATATATAGACACATATAGATAAGCATACATATGTATGTGTATATATATATTACTCATACACACATATTAATATGTTCATGTGTATAGATGCTACTTACAACTGAAGCTCCTGAACTCCTACTCATATGCTTCTATTTTAAACAAATCAGTCAAGATAACACTATTAACACTATTAGCACAATCACAAGACATTTAATGAACAGAATCCAAAGCAAGAATAATCATAACATAACAGGCCACTGATAAATATGGGTCAGATTCTCCCACCAATGCACACAATATTAGTGAGGAAAAGAGGACACAAATTTACCAAATCTGAGTGGGGTGGGGGTGGAGAACTTAAGGAAACCCATGTGTCCTTGGTAACTCGTGACTCTGGACTGTAGGTCTTCGTCTCCTTAGGGAACAGTCTGAACTCAAAGTCACCTTTGAACACCAAAGTCACACTTCTCTGATGGTTGTACTGCTTGATTAGGCCCTAAGAAAGTTTTTTACTCTTTTGTCCAAACTGTTTCCCTAATCTAGGAATCTTCAAAGCTGTTCAGGTTGGATCTCTTGGCTATATTTCAAAGAATTTCCTTCTCTTGAACCCTAGGTGTCAGTAAAGTGCAAGGCAGTCCAGCATTTACTTTCCTCAACCATCCCTGATAACCAGCAGAGGAGGCTTCCTCCAGTCAGCTCTCAGCATCAAATTCAAAAACCCCTGTTTTCCTCCAGTCAGCTCAGCAAAGGGTTGGTGTAGAGCCTAAGCTCTCCTTTCAGCAATCAATTCAGCAGCGACTTTACTATGAACTTGGCTGAGCTCAGCTCTCTTACAGCAGCAGAGGGGGGGGGGGCAGTCTCAGCTCATCATCTCTTTGCTTTATTTCTATTTTCACTCTTCTTCTGCAGAATCAGTTGGCATCTGTCTCAATCTCTCTTCTACCTCCAGAGTAAAGTCTCTTGGTATGAAGTGACCATAAGGTCACTTCATACCAAGGTTAAGGTAAGAAGCCAAAATTCATATTTCTGTCACACGTGCCACAAATTAGGCAACATACAATTGCCTCACAGTCATTAAATGTCAGTTATCAAACAACAAAGAAGATCATACAATTGAAGTGGGGAGGAAGGGGACCAAGCCAAGATGGTGGAGAGAAGTCAGGAAGTTGCCTGAGTTCTCCCCAGTTTCTCTTGGAAACAACATTAAATCAAGCCTCCAAATGGATTCTGGAGCAACAGAACCTACAAAAAGACAATGAAATCATTTTCTGGCTTAAGATGACTTCGAAGGACTTCGGGAAAGGTCTGTCTCACTTGAGTAAAAGGGGAGTACAGCCCAGCAGACAAAGTCTGGGTAAGCCAGCACAGGGATGTTCTCAGATCAGCAACTGAGGCCCCTTGGTCCTGGCTCAGTAGGCCAGGGGCACAGCACACCAGCTGTGAGGCCTTCAGCCCTAGCACGGAAGGCACATGATCAGTCCCAGAAACCAGGCAACAACATGTATAGCTGGTTTGGGTCACCCCAGTGCAACGATCAAGGCATCAGCACCTGAGGCCCCAGCACACAAAGCCGGTGACCAGGCCCCTAACCCCCAACGCAAGAAGTTTGGGACAATGACCCCTGTGCCCCAGCAGCAGAACTCAACTTTAAAATAGGAAAAATATGAGCAAGAAGCATATAAGAACCTTGACTATAGAGAGCTTCTGTAGTGACAGGGAAGATTAAAACATAAACCCAGAAAAGGACAACAGAGTCATGATGCCTGTATGCATATTCAAAAGGGAGTATGAATTGGTCTCAAGTCCAAAAAGCCTTCTTGGAAGAGCTCAAAAAGGATTTTAAAAGTCAAATAAGAGAGGTAGAAGAAAACTGGGAAAAAGAAATGAGAGTTATGCAAGAGAAAGTCAACATCTTGGAATGGGAAGAACAAAAACTGACTGATGAAAACAATTCCTTGGAGTGGGTAGGTGGTGCAGCAAATAGAGCACCAGCACTGGAGTCAGGAGTACCTGAGTTCAAATTGGGCTTCAGACACTTAACACAAAAACCAACTGTGTGACTTTGGGCAAGTCACTTAACCCCAATTGCCCTCCAAAAAGCAAAAACAAAAAAAAAGAAAGAAAAAAAAAACAATTCCTTTAAAAAATACAATTGGACAAATGGAAAAAAGTCCACTGAAGAAGATCATACAAGAAAGGGTAAAACATGTTATTTAGTACTTTTTTGAGGAGGATGTTTAGTAATTTTAACACGATTACAACAAAGGATGTCCTATATGCTTCTGTGTTTCATTTAAGAAAAAAAAGCATTTTTGAGAGACAACATGGTATAATTAAAAGAGAAATTAATATAAAATCAGAGGAATCAAATCTAACTCTGATATTTACTACCTTTGTGACCTTAGGAAAGTTACTTAATCTCTCTGGCCTCAGTCTTTCTAAGTAGGGCAAGACAGTTGGACTATTTGACCTCCAAAGTCTCTTTGAGTTCTAATTGCATGATCCTTGATTCTTTTGGTTTGAGGCTGTTGGTTTTTTCCTTCTTCAGATTTTTCAGCAGTTTTATATAGTTGAAGAGAACCTCAAAGGGTAGAAGTGGTTGAAAGGGATTATGTAGACTAATTATGTGTGTATTAATGCAGCTAAGAAAACTAGAAAGAAATTTTTAAAAAAGAGGTCCTCTGAGTTGACTAAAGAGATACAATAAAGTTTATTCCCTTTATTCAAATGATACTCCATAGTCTCTTACTGAGAGTCTGTTTACTATATTACTGTATCTTTTCCACAAAATACTAACAAGATTAGTTCTTCAACTCCTCATCCCAAAACGGACTACAGTTGCCAAATGTTAAAAGAGACTACTACAAAAAAAATTACTAAGAGGTGTGAGAAATGACATTTGACTGCCTAACACTAAGAAAGACTAAAGAAAATAGGGAGGGAGGGCAAGAGGGAAGGAAAAAGAAGGACAAAGAAGGAAGATGAAAAAGAAGAAAAAGAAGAAACGAGAAGATGTGCAAGAGAAAGAAGATGAAGAAGCCCAGCTGTACCATTATTAGGCCCATGCCCCAAAGATATCATAGAAAAAGGAAAAGGTCCCATATGCACAAAAATATTTATAACAGTGTTTTTTAGAGTGTCAAAGAACTGGAAACTAAGTTGTTGTTGAGTCATTTTAGTCAAGTCTGATTCTTCATGAGCCAATGTGGGGTTTCTTGGAAATTAAAAGGGTGAAAAGGGTGCTCCTAATCAAGAAATAGCCAGGGATGGCTGGTAAATGTGTAACAACCTGGCTCTGATGGGGGGAAACTATGCACTAACTTTAAAGTTTAATCTGCATTATTATTAATTTTTCTTAAGTCTAGACAATCAGCAAAGTAATAAACCAAGCTCCAATGTGCTGTGATTGCCTTTTCTGAGGTTTAAATGTTAACCTCGCACAGGAAACTTGACAACTAGCTCTTGGGATTAAAGTTGGTTTCAGGACAACTTTGGAATTAGCTGAACAAATTATAACGCATGAATGTAATAGAATATTATTATTCTATAAAAATGATGACAGGGATGACTTCATATAAACATAGAATGGCTTCATATAGGATGGCTTATATGGACTAATGAAGCACCAAACCAATCACTATAATAACAACATCATTAAAAAATAATTTGAAAGAAACACTTACAAACTTTCATCAACACTGTTGACCTACTGTGATGCCAAAGGAACCACGTTGAAATAGGATATCTTCATCTTGAATTCAAGGTAATGGACTCAGGCTGTAGAATGAGACCGATTTTTTTGAACATGGCTGATGTAAGAATTTGTTTCACTTTATTATTCATATTTGTTGCATATTTATTTCTTTTTTCAACAAGGAAGATGATGGGAAGGAGTAAAAGTAGCTTTTTTCTTAATTTTTTAAAAATGAATTTTAAAAAAAGAAATAGTGCCTGACTTTTCTTTGTTATAATTCTTAACAGTGATGATTTTTCCCCATTCTCTTGTTTCACATATCTTCCTGGAGAAATTGTAAATTGTAAATTGTGAAATTTTTACAGTTGACTCCTCTGGGATATACTTCACATAAAGTAATTATCAGCGTCATCAGAGAGATCTCAGATGAAGTGAGACATTTGGACTATCCTAGAACTTGTATAAAATAATGTTCATTCATTCAACAACATTCATTAAGGCCCCAGAATGAGGGTGGCAATGGCAGCGGGGCCTTATATTGTCAAATTCATGACTACTGAGCAGCTAGGCCATCTCTTAGAAGCTGAACAAGATGCTTTAATGGTGCAGGAAGGACATTGTGGGCAGGCAGCCAAAGAAGAGGTTAACCATGTCCGAAAATAAACAAATCACAAGATATAAAATTGCCTCACTCGGTACTTCAAGAAAGGAGTCACTGCACTACAAAGTTCCACACTCCAAGTGGTAGAGAAACTGCAAAAAAAAATAGACCAAGTACCATTATTCTGAATAAAACCATGTTATATATTCAGCTTTGTCTTTGATGCTACTTAGGATGCATACAGAAGTTATATCTCTGACTTTTCTCTATTCTTCTGAATTTGCTCACAAAATCTAACAGAGAGCTAACAATAGTACATGTTACAGTGGTTGGGAGTAGTAGTTGTGGATGATGAGGAGCTCTAATATTTGCTCTGGGACCATAGTGAGACTCAGAGTCCTCTCAGGGAATCCTAGGCTCAGATCCCAATTCCAAGGCTCCAAACCCTACATCCCTGAATACTAGGTCCCAGTCTCCAAGCCACCAGCATGATGGTAAAGTTCAAGTACAAAGCATGGACTAGCATCAAACCTGGATTGAGTAAAGGGAGGAGGGAATATCAAAATAAGGGACCATGCTACAATCTAGCACGTTATTATGTTTCAACAAAATAAGTAGTCATGGCAAAGTATCTAAAATACTAGTCACTAGTAGCTTCTGACCCAATGGTGAGAATAGAACCTAATATGAAATGATTTTTAAACACACATATGATTAAGCAATTATTACTGCAGAAATTCCATGAAGAAATAGATTGTAACAAAGGATGTGTCCCAAGTTGTCACAAAGCACAGCAAATCAACAGTTTCTTCACTGTGATCAAATCTGGCTTTGTAATTCCAAAGTACATATATTCTTGACACAGAAACTTTTGAAATGACATTTGACCCTTGTTGGGGCTCTTGTTGGTAATGGGTTGAATTGGTCCTCAGCTAAAAGGAGGTCCGTGATCACCTGGGGGC
>JAQQSW010012530.1:0-12507 GCA_028646575.1 Pseudocheirus occidentalis
AAGAACAAAAATTATAGGATCTAGAATTATAAGACCTGGCATTAGAATTTTAGTTCTGCTGCTATATGAGTGTATGTTTTATGTCCATATATACACATATGTGCATGTATGTGTGTATATATTGTGTGTATGTATGTATAGACAGATACACGACCTTGGGCAAATCACTTCCCTTCCCTTGGCCTCCAGTCCCTCATCTATAAAATGAGGAATAGCTGATTCCTAAAGTCCCTTCTGGTGTTAAATCTTATGACTCTATAATATTATCACCTAAAATATCTGGCTCTCTCTTGTTCCCAGTAGAGCCTCCTTACCATCTGCTTTTTCATAAAACCAGATTTAAATACAAAGAGATGTTTGCTGATTTCTCCAAGAGCCATATTCTGCTTTGCTTTTGAGTGTTCTGTTTATTTTCAACTTCCAGATTGAGCTAGAATGACGTGTGTGTGTACACACACACACACACATACACACACACATACATATACACACACACATACACACACACACATACACACACACACCCCTTTATCCCACATTTGACATTAACAGCCTCTCCCTAAACCTGAGAGAGTCTCTCCTCTCTGTCATTTCATGACATTCATGTTACCCAGAGTCTATTGGGTAGCTTCACTTGAATGTCCCCATAAACTTTTCGAACTCAACATGTTCCTTTTGACCAGTGGTTCCTAATGCCACCAACCCTTTAATACTCGTATGGGTATCTACATGTGGGCAGACCCGTCTGGAGAAGGATAGAGGAGCAATGTCTTGGTTCCTAAGACCATCAGAAATATGTGTTTCCCAATGGTCTTAGGTGACCCCTGTGAAAGGGTCATTCAACCCTCCAAGGGAGTCATAACCCACAGGTTGAGAACTACTGCTTTTGACAAACATCTTACTTAGATCTGATTGTGTTACTCTCCTACTTGGGAAACTTTAATGACTCCCTATTACCTTTAGGATAAAATTCCCACTCCTCTCTTTGGCATTTAAAGATCTTCGCAGCCTTGTGTCAGTTGATTTTTTCTTTCCCAATACTCCCCTTCCTGACTCTGTTCCAGTCCAAGTTAGATGATTTACTGTTCCCATATGTAAGATTTCATCACCTGCCTTTGTGCCTCTGTAACTTTGTGTGTGTGTGTGTGTGTGTGTGTGCTCACAAGCACATACACTCATGTAAGGCTGTCCTTACATGACAGAAAAGCTCTCCTTTAGCATCACTTTTTGGACTCCCCAAACCCCTCAAAGATCTCATGTGCCACCGCCACCCAGCCTCATTGAACTTACTTTACATTATCTTTCCTACATGTCATGCTAACACATTTTGTGAACTCTAAGTTCTTTAGGGAAGGCATGGATTTCATATTTATCTGTACGTTCCCAGAATTTGGCACAGAGCAGGCCCTAAATACGTGCTTGTTGCATTGACATGAACATCATGACGATATCCAGTGTTCTATCCAATGAGCATAAAGATTCACCCAAGAAGATCTAATTTTTCCTCAAAACTAAAAAGCACAAAGATTGGTCAAAGATCTGTGCAAAAAGCTTTTGTAGAAGAATGTCATCCAAAGGCATGGCAAATTTTCATGTTCTACATCCCAAATATGACTTCATTCATTCTGTCTTCTATCCAACAGACAGAAGATTCTTTCACTGTGGTATCTCTGTAGAACCTCTCAGGAGCTTCACATCACCAGCATGACAAAATTAGAAATGTTCAAACCATACCAAATCAAGAATATGGCCATGGCTAATGCTACTATAAGATAGAAGGTAACTAAAAATGTGTTTTCCAGAAGTAAAATGAAAAGCAGCATGCCACAGTGAAGAGACAGCTGTCCAGCCTCAAAGCCAAGAAGATTTGGATTCAAGACCCACCTTTATCACATACTGACTGTGTGACCCTGGGCAAGTCACTTAACTGCTCAAGGGGATTCTCAGGAATATAAGTTGCCAAGAAGGTGCCAACCTGCACCAGAAAAGGGAATTTCCCATATGAATGAAATCAGAGTTCAAAGTGAAAAGTGACACATAAGGGCAGCTTGGTAGTGCAGTGGATTGATTGCCAGACTCATCTTCCCACTTTCAAATCCAGCCTCAGACACCTACTAGATGTGTGACCCTCAGCCAGTCACTTAACTCTATTTGCCTTAGTTTCTGATCTGCAAAGTGAGCCAGAGAAATACATGGCAAAACCACCCAATATCTTTACCAAGAAAACCCTTAATGGGGTCTACAAGAAGACATACCTGACTGAAATGACTCAGCCCTACAAGAGATGTGAAGATGTCAAGAGATGGGACCAGTCCATTCCGGAGGGGGTGTGAAAGGAGAGCAATGAGCATATCACTGCTGGAGCTGTAGAGCAATACCAGCATTTTGGAAAGAAATTTGAAATTATGCAAATAAAGTCACTAAAGTGTCCATACCCTTTGTCCTAGGGATTCCATTCTTAGGTTCATACTCCAAAGAGGACATGGGTCAGAAGACATTCCCAATGTACACCAAATAAAGCAAAGAACTAGAAGGAAAGTCAATGCCCAGCTAACTAGGGAACGACTAACCGAATTGTGGGACATAAGTGTAATGTAATATTACTGCACTACAAGAAATGAAAAACAACGATGAAGAGAAATATGGAAAGGTACAAGATCTGATGCAGAATGCAGTAATCAGAGCCAAGAAAACAATGCACACAGTAACTTACAACAATGCAAGTAGAGATCATCACTAAACAATCAAAGTGAATGATGCAAAATCGCTAAGAATACGCCTGGCAAAGAGCATTGAGAAGACCTCGCCCCAGAGTTCTGCAGGTGGAGGAAGTCCCCAAGCGGTGCACATCACAAAAAAGTTCAGACTTGTTCACATATTGATCAGACTTGCTATGTTTTCTCTTCTTTTTCTTTTTTTTTTCTTTAGAAATATTTACTATATGGAATGACTCTCTGGGAGATAAGAGGGAAACAGATACAGGGAAAAATTCTGGTGATGTTAAAAAAAAGCATACCAATAAGTATTTTCTAGAAAAGAAAGACTTTAGAACTGTGATGGATGCAATGACCTAGAGTGACCTCAGAAGACTAGCATCCCATTTCTCTATTGAGAGGTTGAGAAATGAGGTAGACATTGCAGACATGACCAATGTGTGGATTCCTCTTGCTTAATCCTACTTGTTTGTACAAGAAAAGACTATTGGATGTGAGAGTCATTGCAAAGTGATAGTGATAAAAAAGAACGTCAATAAATACTATTTAAAATAATAATAACTCACATATATCGAGTGCTATAAGATTTGCAATGTGCTCTACATTAAGTGTGTCATCAGTCATAACAAGGACAATGTCAGTCATTTCCCACAGATTCTCATCTTGATTTAGACCAAAAATCTTGGAGGAAAGTGAGGTTATCAGTTGATCAACAAATGGATATTGGGAATCCCCTAAAAAACCATGCAGTTAGGGGGCACCTAGGTGGCGCAGTGAATAGAGCACCAGGCCTGGAGTCAGGAGGACCTGAGTTCAAATTTGACCTCAGACACTTAACATACAAACTAGCCGTGTGACCTTAGGCAAGTCACTTAACCCCAACTGCCCTACCTTCCCCCCGCCAAAAAAAAAAAAAAGAAAAAAATCCATGCAGTTGAATTCTTCACCTTTATGTTTGACTGAAAAAGATCAACAGGGGTAAACCATGTCATGTTGTAGAAACTGCAGTCTGGTAAGAGACCTGGGTTCTATTGTTGACTCTGGCCAAAAACATTACTGAGGTTCATGATAGAAAACGCCATCCACACACACCCAGAGAAAGAACTATGGGCTTGGATTACAGGGCAAAGCAGACTATTTTCCTTTCATTTTGCTTTGTTTTTTCTTTCTTGTGGTTTCTCCCATTCTTTATAACTCTTTTATTCAACATGACTAATGTGAAAATGGGTTTAATAGGAATGTACGTGTAGAACCTACATCAGACTGCATGCTGTCCTGGGGAGGGAGGGGGTAGAGAAGGGGAGAAAATTTAAAATTTATGGAAGTGAATGTCAAAAACGAAAAATAAATCAACTAATAAAAAATTGTAAAACACGAAAAATAATAATAAGTGAAGTAAATCACACAAGTGACTCCACTGTAAAATGCTGTGGCTGAACTGAATGATTCCTTCTAGCACAAACTCCCACCTAACACTTCAGATACATTAATGGCTAATGAATGGTTAAAGAGTGACTATATTCCAAGTAACTCCAAAGTGCTCCAAAAAAAGATCTTTTATTTGTCTTCACTCAGAAGCAAATGCTAAATATCACTAATGAAGAAGAAATGCACATTATTCTCATCCCAGAAATCTCGAAAATATTTTGTCAAAATCTTTCAATACTGGAGGTAAATAATATAAAAAAGAATAAGCCCAATTTTCAAAACCTGATTATGCCACTATCACCAACATCTCCCTATATTAGAGCCATAGTTTTAGAGTTCATCTAACCCAATACCTTCATTTTACAGATGGGGAAACTGAAGCCCTTTGAGATTAAGTGAACACCCAAGATTACCCAGTTAGTAAATGATGGAGTGAAATTTGAACTCTGACTCAAAAACTAGAATTTGTGCCTTTCTTTTTCAGGCTTTTAATAAAAACATTTCAATTTTTATATTCTAGCATAGTTATAACTCAGAGTAACATTGTGATGCTCAAACTATGATGAAATCATTGTTATTAAGTTATAATTCCATCATTTTTACAAGAGTCTGCAATGCAACTGAGCAGCCTATTTTAAAAAGGTTTCTCATAAAAGAGACCTAGGATTTGGATCCTAGGGGGTGAGAGGGATTTCTAAAAGAATGGATTGCTCCTGGCTGAAAAGAAAAGGCAGACAGTTGGTATTGAGTTGGTAAGAGTGGAAAATTCCCACTCTTTAAAATAAAACTATAAAATATCGTTACAATTAATCACTCAAAAAAAAACTCTTATCAACCATAAGTTTCCATAAGAATATCCCTATATGAAGAGAGAGCCTAGAAATCCATTTCTATCCCACTCACTTTCTTCATATCATATTCCTTCATATCACATCACAACTTCTAACAGCTTAAGTGACAGAAAAATGCAACCCAAATGTGTCTGTTTTGTTAAAAAGATTTAAGCAAACCCCTCTGTTACAAGGTTAATCTCAATTCTGGATTTGACAGTGATGTTCATCATCCTTACTTCTCATGCTTCACAAAACAGTTGATGAAAAGCCACACAGATCATATTATTCACAAGTTTCATGTAGACAGACACAAGGGAATCAAACAGTGTACAGGTCTCAGGACAGGGTGGCATTCAGATCTCCATGAAATAGCCTTTCTCTTAAAGTCTAGCCAATTCAGCCCTGTTTCTATATGAAGTCAGCTTGGGCTACGCACAGAACCATCAGAAAATGGAATGCCCAGAATCCTCTCTCCTTATTTCTCTCAAAGGAATCTAGATGCTGGGACTCTGAAGAAGGTCCCTTAAAATTAACAATCACAGTTTATTCCTTGGATGTCAGACCAATAAGTCATAATGTGCTAAAGAACCATTACAGTCAAAGAACAGCAATCTTAAAGGACTTAGGTATATTACCACATGAAGCTAAGTTTTCTTGACATGTTATTTAAATGTTGGCAAGCAATGTGGAACACTGACTATCTTTCAAAAGCACCTTCCACTGGTTTTTAACTTCAGATCTATTAAAATTCCAAGTCATTCTTCAAAATATATTCACCTGATCCTGCTGGAGCTGACAGATAGGATATTAGAATGAGACACAGTTTCTTCCTCCATTTTTTCTATGCTGAATACTCATCTTATTCTGGATAATGAGCCTGAGACTTTTATTGATAATGAGACTTTTATTAACCCCAACTACATTTAATTGAAGCAAGTTAGGCATTACCCATTTTTATATTGCTGTAGAAAGTTTCTTTAATGCAAATAAGATGAGATCAATGTATAGATGGGGATGTATAATACCTGGTCGATTTCTCCAAAATGTCTAGAAATTGAAATTATTTACAAGTGTTAGACAAATGAAGATTTCTGTCTCTCTTGGTTTATATCATAAAGAAAGTGACCTGAAGCTTAAAAACAGGAAAGGTGAACTGGTGAGCAGTTGACTCTGCGTAGGGACACTTCTAATACTCACCACGTTCATAACCTTAAAACACAGACACACACACACACACACACAGACACACACACACACACACACACACACACACATACATTTTGCAAAGAAAAATCCTTGCCTATCTCATTCTTCCACCAAAGTGAAAATAAGTGCATGCATCATTTTATGCCTTGTCAGGAAGTACAAAGAAACATTATCATTTTCATTCATTTTTGTAACACATAAAGACCAGAACCAGACAGACCTGCTCCCTCTGGAAGAGCCTTCCACTTTTCTCGACATGCGTCAAGCAACCCTTACCTTTTTCTGGACTTAAGTTCTTATATACTTCAAGGTCTGCCATTCGCTTTGCTTTTCCTCTGCATCATTGGTGAGCACAATAAGATTCCTCTCTAAAGGCACATGCCTTCTTTCTGTTCCACATCGTCAGTGAAGAAACAAGTATAAGAAAACCCTCCAAACTTCTGCCACGCCATCCTTTACAGCAAGATGAGATCTTCACAGTCGGGGCTCAGTGAGGGGAGTGGGGAACAAATCCAGAAGCTGTTAGTCAGTAACTCTGTCCCAAAGTGCCAGCCTGGCCACACAGGACGACTGGCTGCATCTGCTCTGTGCAGCTGCTACTGTGGGAACGCAGGGGCTGCTGTCAGTACTTTGGGTGTGAGACCCGCATCCTTAGTGCAGTGATTCAGACCCTCGGGGCATTATGCATAGTCAATGCCTAAGAAGTGGAAATCGGTGGAAGATCTGGAGAGGGGAATCATCCTCACCTGGGGAGGTCACAGAGAAAGCAAGATTGCCCGATTCCTGTTTCAGAATTAGACTGAGTGAGACTGGCTGGATGCTCCAAATGAACACGCATGAATATCCACACAGAGATGCACACAGACTTGAAAGCAAAAACCTCTGCATTCCCATTAAAAATAATCCATTTTGAAAAGGTTTATGCAGCCTGGATACCAGCTACAGGGGATTACTCTCTGATGTTCCATGTTGTCATTTGGGGGGAGGAAGATTTTAGGCTTTCCCTGGATGACTGTCACTCTCCTCACAGCCCCCCCCCATATCACTCCACATACAAACAACACATCATTGGCCACAGCACAGGCTGAAACATTTCCAACTTCAGAGAAAATGAGGCCACGTTCCAAGCCACTTGTGCAATGAGGGACGCTTCATCTGGTTTTCTCCTCCCATAATATTCCTTTGATGTTGGGCAACATCAGGTCTCTATGAAATAAGTGAATGAATTGAAAAAAGCCCGGGTTTCTCATGAATGAACGGACTTTCCACTACACCATGCATAATCATTACAATTTCAAAGCCTCAGAATTATATATGCACTTCCTTTACATGCATACTGTAGTTCTTTTCATAGAATATTCTATTTCAGAAAATCTTTCATTTTCCATATTTTTATACATCAGGGTACAAGAGTTTTCTTTAGAGAATCAAAGCAAGTGTCTTATATGGGGAACCTGGCCTTCAATTTCCCATTTCTGGGTTTTGCCTAACTCTATTTACAGAGTGCCCCTGGACCCCAGCTCTGCTCTCTCCTACCTATTCTCTTTTCCTGATCAGCTGAGTCAAATTCTGACCCACTGACACCCCCAAGTTCACCAACCCTTCTCATGGTGCCCCAGATTACCTGCATGCATGTTCTGAATTCTCATCTATTACAAAGTCTTCCAAGATCTAGTTTTCAATACCTATTTTTGTTCTCCAAATACTTAAGTCTCTGCCCTAGTTACCAAATACATCTCTTCAAATATCTACAATACCCCAGAATCATCTATAATCTCTCCCATCCTTTTATGAGGGCAAGCATATATAAATCTGAATGTCTCTCTTGTGACCTGCATATATGTAAAACTCAGAGAGTGTAAATGGTTGGCAGAGTCTTGAGAAGTCAACTAATATACTTTACCTCTCAATGGGGAATCTTCCTCCCAGCTCCCCTAACAAGTGGTCATCCAACCATGCCTGAAGTTCCAGGGGTTGAGGTGAGTGTTACCTCAAAATTCAATTTATGAAACATTGATTAAGCACTTACTATGTTCAAGACAATATGCTAGGGGCCATGGGTAAAGACAAAAATAAATATTTGCTGCATTCAAAAAGTTTACATTCTACTAAGGGATACATCAGGGTACAAGAGTTTTCTTTGGAGAATCAAAGCAAGTGTCTTATATGGCTTCAATGAACCTGGCCTTCAATTTCCCATTTCTGGGTTTTGCCTAACTCGATTTACAGAGTGCACCTAGACCCCAGCTCTGCTCTCTCCTACCTATTCTCCAAGCTATTTCTCCACCTTGGCCATCATTATTAACCTATAGGGAACTGATTTCCATCCAATGTCAAAGAACAATGACTTGAGCAGATAAGGCCAAGAAGGATCACAGGACCAGAGATTTAGAGTTGGAAGGGACCAACTTTGACCATTGAATCCAAACTCTTCATTTTACAGAAAGGAACCAGAAGATGTTGCCCAGGTTCACACAGCAAGTAGTTAGCCAAGATGGGACTGAAATCCGAAATCTTCAGAACTAAAGTCTTAGTCTTTGTCCAACTTCTCTATGCTATCACTTTGTTGTTTAAAAAAATCATTGAATAAGAGTCACTGAAATTGTTATTCTGAAGTTAGAAACTTGAACCACACCAAATAAGACTAAAATGCCTTGCGTTCCTTCACATACTTCAAGTAGGTAACCTGATATTCATTCTCTCAATCAACATCCTTGTGAGCCACAGATCCTTCAATACATCAGGGGGCAAGGGCTTCATCCCAGGGTGTGTCCCAACCCCTCCTCCACTCTACCTCCTCCACCCATCCTAGACCTTCTAGGCCTTAGCACGTGGTCTCCAGTAGCCATGGTCCAACACAGAGGAGGAGCTGAGCAAAGCGGACCCTCGGACAACTGACAGACATTGCATCTCCAAACCCATTCTAAAAGCCTTCCCGGTTTAAGAGGGCCCTTCAAAGCTCGACTTCCATTAGCATGATTTCTGAGAAGCCCCACCACAGAAAGGCAAATAATTGTGCAACATCCTCAATTTGAGCAAATGGAAGTAATGGAAACCGTGAGCATAAGACATTCAGAGAAGTCTGGGAAAATCTTATATGGACCAAAAAGAGTGAAGTAAGCAGAGCTAGGAAAATCCTACAAACAATGACTGAAATGATGTAGATGGAAAGAACAGGCAAGACACAAAGAAACCTGGCCCTGAACAAGAAGAGTTAGAATAAAATCCCCGTGTCTTCCCACTGCAAGGTCAAGTCTCTATCCGCTATGCATGCCATGAATAACCTAGTTCTACAAGTGAGCAAAACCAACTCAGAGGGCAACGACACAACTTATCCAAAGTTATTCAGCTCATTCAAAGCACTAGGGGAATACCTCAGGGCTCTCAACTATTGAGGTTAATGACTAAATTAACTGAGATATGTATGAGTAACCCAAAATGATAGAACCATAAATCAAAGGAGGAAACGTGGAAGTCACCTAACTGTCATACTGGGCGAGTCACTTAACCATGGTCTTCCTCAGTTTCCTCATCTGTAAACTGTTGATAACACTAGCACCTGCCTACCAGGGTTGTTGTGAGGACCAAAATGAGAAAATATCTGTAATATGCTTTACAGATCTTAAAGTTCTAGGTAGGTACTAGTATTATCCACATTTTACAGATGAGGGAATTGAGGCAAACAGAGATTAAGTGGCTTGCCTAGAGTCACACAGCTAGTAAGTGTTTCAGACAGGATTTGAATTCCATTCTTCCTGATTCCAAGCCCACGGCTCTAACCACTGAACCACACACATATCATAAAGTTTAAGTTAAATTAATTCACTACTACTACTGAGTTAAAATTAAGAATCACTAATTATAGAAAATTAACTCCTTTTCCCAGATTCCCACTGGTTAGAATTGTCAGGGTTTTTTTCCTACAACCAGTTTAGGAGGAATATTGCCTGCCTGGAAACTTCAGTCTTCACGTTTGCTAGGGGTTTCCTATATTGTTTCAAACCAGGCCCATTACAGGTACCATTATGGAAATTATAAATCTGTACCCAACCTGACTGACTTCACTACAGTACAGCACATTATTACAGGGTACCAGAGTAGATAGAGGACAAGGCCTATGAGTCAGGAGCACCACTAGGTAGCACTTGCATCTTCTCCCTAGACAGATTGATTTTTCCTAAAGGAAGGATTCACATATACCCAGTACTAAGGATATGTGGAAATTCTGAAATATCCCATTTGTTTCAGTTTGATTCAACTCTTTCAAATGATAAGATGATATAAGAGGTTGGGTAGCCTAGTATATAGGGAGTTAGCCTTTGAATCATGGAGATCTGGGTTCAAGTCCTGTATTTGGTATATATTGTTTACATGACTGTTTTTTTTTTTGAAGAGGCAGAGGAACTAGAAACCAAATTGCCAACATTCACTGAATTATGGAGAAAGTACGGGAATTCCAATCTCCTTTTACTTCATTGACTACAACGAATGAAGCCTTTGATTGGTTTGAGATTGGAAAAGGAGCCTGACAGGGCTGTATATTGTCACCTTTTTTATTTAACTTATATGCAGAATACACCATGTGAAATTCCAGGCTGGATGAATCAAAAGTCAGAATTAAGGTTGCCAGGAGAAATGTCAACAGTTTAAGATATGCAGATAATACCACCCTGATGGCAGAAAGTGAAGAGGAATTAAGAAGCCTCTTGATGAGGGTGAAAGAGGAGAGTGTAAAAAAGCTGGCTTGAAACTTAACATCAAAAAAAAGCTCTTGGCAACTGGGCCCATCACTTTCTAGCAAACACAGGAAAAAGAAAAGGAAGCAGGGTCAGATTTTATATTCAAAGATCACAGCAGATGGAGACTGCAGACATGAAAGTAAAGGCCATGGAAAGCCATGGCAAATCTGGACAGCATGTTAAAAAGTAGAGACATCACACTGCCAACAAAGGTCCACACAGTCAAAGCCATGGGTTTGTTTGTTTTGTTCTATTTTTGCCGGTAGCAATGGATGACTATGAAAGTTGTGCCACAAGGAAAGTTGAGCACCACAGAATGAATAATTTTGAATTGTGGTACTAGAGGATAACTTGAGAGTCCCTTGGACAGCAAGAAGGTCAAATCAGTCAACACCTAAAAAAATTAGCTCAGGTTATTCACTGGAAGGTCAAATACTGAAGCTGAAGCTTAAATACTTTGGCCACATAATGAGAAGACAGGACTCATTGGAAAAGACCCTGATGTTGGGAAAGATTGAAGGCAAAAGAAAAAGGAGAATGAGATGAATAGTGTCATGGAAGCAATGAGCATAAGCTTGGACAGACTTCAGGAGATAGTGGAGGACAGAAGGGCCTGGCATGCTATGGTTCATGGGGTCACAATGAACGCCAATGATTGATTAACAACAAAAATTTACTTGACTCTGTTCAGGACGCTTAAACTCTCAATACTCCTGCTGAGCTCTCCAAGGTAGTAAGGCAAAATTGTTGTTCATCTAAATTGGTAGGAAGAGGTTGCCACAACAGGAGCTCCCCACATGAATGAAATTCCAGGTACATATTCCCATACACAGAGTTTTTATTCAGGACCATATAGAAAAATAAATATATAACAAACTCAATAGGATTATTGAATGTCACAGCTGGGTCCCCTAGTGTAACTTCTAAGGTCTATTGCAACAGGGACTCTTTCTTGCCTGTACTTGGCATCTCCCCCCCCCCAACCTTGCATGTCTACCACTTCCTACTGTACCCCATACATGTCAGATCACAGAATCACGGCTAAAGGCCAGTGAGTCCAACCTCCTCTCTTACAGTTTAGGAAACTGAGGCCCAGGGACTTGCCTGCCCAAGGGAAGACAACCCAGGTGATGTCTGAGGTGAGATTTGAACCCACATCCTCAGACTCAAGGACCAGCTCCCTTCCCTGGGTGCCAGGTGCTGAATAAAACACTGGGTGAATTAATGACCTCCTTTTATAGACCAAGAAAAGGGCCCCTATCTATCAGAGTACTCTAAGAATAGTAACAGCAGAGCCAATATTTATATAATCTGAATGCTTACAAAACATTTTCCACACAACGAGCCTGTGACAGAGATTGTAAGTGATTATTTCTCATTCCTCTCTGCCTCAGAACTGTAGGAGAGGTCTTTGAGAGCCCCCAAGGGCAGATCAGGCTTGGGGCAGAAACCCTCCCAAGGGAAATGCCTCTGCTTGCCTCTTGTTCACCATGGCCATTGCCCCTGCCAAGGTCTTCCCAGCCTTCCTGCCCCCTGGGGTTCTCTCCTAGACACATACACACACACACACACACACACACACACACA
>JAQQSW010012531.1:0-12506 GCA_028646575.1 Pseudocheirus occidentalis
CCCCCCCCACCTCCCCCCATGTGGAAGGAACAAGACAGAGAAGTGAAAGTGGTTCTCATTAGACAATTCACACCCCAGGGGGCAGTGAAGTGTGAATAATCCTGGAAGGATGTCATTATCTCTTGAGAAGCTCATCCCGGGAGGTTCCTTGTTTCTGGTTATGGGAAATCTTTAGTGAGAAGAGGGAGGGTGGCAGAAAGGAGATGAGATTTTTTTTTAAATTCTGAGCAGGAAATGGAACACAAACAGTTTAAATCTTTACCTCCTAAACCAAAAATGTTTAAGTATTTCAGAAGTAAGGACCTCATTCCCCAGATCTCACCTTTTATTTCCCACAGTGCTTAGTGTTTAAAAAGGAAAAAGGAAGCCTTACAGGACTGGGGAGCCTGCGGCCCTAAGGCCATATGTAGCCCTCCACGTCCTCAAGTGTGGTAGTTTGACTGACTCCAAATTTCATTCCGTCAAAGGACCATACTTGAGGACCTAGAGGGCAACATGTGTCTTTGAGGCCACAGGTTGCCCACCCTTAGAACTTCTCCAGCTCCTTAGGTAAAGAGTAGGTATTTGGAGAGAGGACAAAGGAAAAGTTTCCCCCAGGTTAGCATTAAAGGAAATTAGATTGTGACTGTCATATAGGAAGTAAAATTATTAAAGTCTTTACCAAGCCGGGGCCTTCACATCATGATCACAGAATCACAGAAACTAAGCATTGTAAAGAAAGGCCTAGAGACCATCCAGTCCAACCTGCACCTGACCCGGAATCCCTTCCCCACTATTGCTAACAAGTAATCATTCAGCTTCCTTGAAGATCTCCGATGAAGGAGAAACCACCACCTCCTAAGGGAAATCACTTCCTCCCAAGGCAACCTGTTCCACTTCCAAACTGCTCTGATTATTAGGGATTTTTCCCTACAAAAAATCAGCCCCTCTGTAACTTCCACCCTTTCAGGTCAAGTAGAACACTTCTAACCCCTCTGCAGGTGAGAGCTATCATGTCAACTAAATCTTTTTTTCAGAAAGATTTTTTTTCAAAAAAAACAAAAACTAAAAATTTTTTTTCAGAAAAAAATCCTTTTTTCAAGAATCTTTTCTCCACCCCTAATTCAAGCAGCCATTCCTGATCAGGCATGTTCTCTAGTCCTCTCATTATATGGTCACCCTTTAGATTTCATCTAACCAGGGGAGAGAACAAGGGGACTAGTACCTCCTTCTTCTCAACTCTATGTCTCCTTTAATGTGTCTGGGAACTGCAATGACTTCTTTTTTTTTTTGACCATCATATCAAAAGTATTCATTTATATTGGTGCAATGGATAAAGCACTGAACTTGAAGGCAGAAAGAACTGAATTCAAATACTTATTAGCCTAGCCTTTCTTAACAATGCAAGGACCTGAAGCAACCCCAAAAGACTCATGATAGAAAATGCCATCCACATCCAGAAAAAGAATTATGGAGTCTGGATGCAGATTGAAGCAAGCTATTTGCTCTCTCTTTTTTTAACGATTCCTCCTATACATTCTAATTCTTCTATACAACATGACTAATGTGAAAATATATTTAGCAAGAATGTATATACAGAGCCTATACGGGATTGCATGCCTTTGGGGAGGGAGGTGAGGAGGGAGAGGGATAAAATTTAAAACTTATGGAAGTGAATGCTGCAAATGAAAAATAACTAAATTAGTTTGTAAAAATAAAATAAATACTTATTAGCCATATGACCTGGGCAAGTAGCTTAATGGTGGTCTGCCTCAGTTTCCTCATCTGTAAAATGGATGGTAATAGTACCTCAATGAATTGTTGGGAGGATCAGGTGAGGTGTTTATAAAGTGCCGCCTACAAGTTCTACTTTGTATTCAGCATCCAGTAAACTCTCCAAATCTCTTTCATAAACACTGTTGCCTAGCAACAATGACTCCTTCCACCCTACCAAAAGTTGACTTTTTGATTCAAATGTAGAACTTTGCATTTATGTCCATGATCTAATCTTTTTGGATTCCTGAGTGCACTTTTGTAGAGAACACTCTTCCAGGGTTTGGAGGAAGAACTATGGAGGATTGCCTGGGTTCTTCCTGTCTCTCCTGCCTTTTTGGAGCTTTGTTATATGTTTCTTGTTCTTGAGTTGCAATGTGGTGTGTGTGTGTGTGTGTGTGTGTGAGAGAGAGAGAGAGAGAGAGAGAGAGAGACTCTAAGATAATGCCAGAAACATTGGACTTAGAATCAGTAGACCTAGAGTCCAATTATATTGTCACCACCCATTATCCATAGAACTTTGGGCAAATCACTAGTCTGTTCTTTTTTTTTTTTGAGGGCAAGGCAACTGGGGTTAAGTGACTTGCCCAAGGTCACACAGCTTGTTAAGTGTCAGGTGTCTGAGGTCGGATTTGAGTTCAGGTCCTCCTGACTCTAGAGTAGGTGCTCTATTCACTGCCCTACCTAGCTGCCCCTTCACTACCCTGTTCTAATCCCCAGTTTCCTCATCTGTAAAATGGGGACAACAATCTTTGCATTATCTTTCTCATAGGAAGATATTGTAAGAATGATAGAAAATATTGTAAGAATACCATATATGTAAAGTGCTCATTAGTTCCAAAGAACTATGTAAATATGTTTCATGCCTTTCATCTTTACATTCTTTAAAGACTAGATAAAATCTTCTCAGGACAATTGTCTATCCTACTATTGTTCTGTTATGTTTAGTGTTAGGTGAACTTTTTTTAAGTGTATTAAATGATGGATTTTTTGGAATTCAGTAAGTTTTGGGATGTAGGTTTACCCTCTGTAGGCTCATTGAAAAGCCTCACTTCACGCTGACATGGCCCTGAAACATTTATTAAAGAACCTTAAGGAGAAGGGAATGGAATCAGTGTAAGGAAATATTCCTTACACTGGGTAGGGCAGGAAACAGAGGTTCTTTATGTCCCACAGAAACCATAGAGGGTACAAATTAGGGGAATGATAAGACATATGATCTAGCCATAGACCATCTTTTGTCTTAAGAGCAGCATAGGAAAATGCAGAGCAGGCTCATAACTAGAATTGTAGCTGCTAGCTGATTCATATTTTTGGCCAATTCATTTGGTCCATAAAATAGATAATAAAAAGGTCTTCATTCCTAAGAACTATTTTTAGACCACCTGTAAGTATTGATTTAATTTCCTTGATTCCCCAAATATTGCCATTTTCCCCTCTATCCTTGAAACTGCCTCTCACTTGCTATGTATATACTATGTATGACTTTATCACTATACATATTATATTCTTCTAGGACTATAGAAGATAATGAAGGGCGTGAATAAAAGAGAGTCAACTATGGTATAGCAGAAAGAGCCATGGATTTGGGGTCAGAAGACCTGGATTAAAAACTCAAATCTGATGACACTTCCCTTGGGAAAATTTCTTCAATTATCTAGAATTCAGTTTCCTCATCTATAAAACAGTAAAAACAGCAGCATTGAAGGTAGCAAATTAGACTATCCATTTTCTCAGATACTTTCTATGTCTAATGTCCCAAGATTCCACAAGTAAAAGACAAAAGCATGAGAATTCCAAGATGAGAGACGTAGACATGGTTTGTTCCAAGCACGACGCTACAAGGCAGACAATACTGATGGTAACAAATGCTAACCTGTGAATGCAGATGTCTAGGATTGAGATGAAGGGGTGCTAGTGAAGGAGGACCTGATGTTTAGGATGGAGTTAGGTTGGACATGGACAAACCATGTAAGATAGAGCTGTTGGCTTGTCTGATGTGCTGCCCATCAGTGTCACTGTGGTGAGGCGCAGAAAGTATTATTGAGATCACCCTAGACTCATCAGAGAAGCCAAGTGTTTTGTTCCCACATCAGTGGTACCTGACACAGCCCTTGGAATAACTTTGTCAAGGCAGGCCTCCTAGTCAGACTGAAACTTGAGTAAGAATATGGTTGACAAATGACCTACAGATCTGACATCTTATGGTTCTAATCATCAGTAACACAAATATTTGGTTCATATTCTTCTAGGGTCCTTCCAGAAGGGCCCCAGTTTGTAATTATACTTCAAGTGAATTACCCTGGAACATTTTGATAGAGAGTTCTAAGGAGAAGGGAATGGAATCCCATTCCACTTAAATTGATCGTGGCATTAAGCTGAGTCCAGAAGTTCTATATGTCCCACAGAGGCCATGGAGGGAACAAATTAGGGGAATGATAAGACAAGAAGAAGAATGGAGGGCACAAATAAAAGAGAGTCAACTGTGGTGTAATGGAAAGAACAGTGGATTTGGGGTCAGAAGGCCTGGGTAAAACATCCAAATCTGACACTTCCCTTGGAAATATCACTTCAATACTTGACAGCTTAGTTTCTTCAATTGTAAAGTGGTGACAATAACTGCATCACCTACCTCACAGAGTTGTTTTGAAAGCCAAAAGAGAGAATGTATGTAAAAGGCTGCATAAATTATAAAATATGATTTTTTAAATTACCCATTGTCATCATCGGCATCAATGAATTGAGCTCCGAATTCTATGACAGATACGGTTTTTTTTTAAGTATCCAAAATGGATATTTTATTCAATTCTCTCATTCACCTGCACATTTTTTTTTTGAGTCATAGAAACTTAGGTTTGGGAGTGACCTCAGAGTCCCTATTCTTCTTCCATTCATGCCCTACCCCCACTCCATCCACACTTCTTTTGTCTAATTTCCTATTTCATTGAGTGTTCTCATGACTTCTTTTCTTGAATCCCCTGCATTTAACAGTGTCTGGTATAGCATAGGCATGCAATAAATGTATTTGCTTCCCTGGCCAGGTACATGTGGTATCTCCTGAGTTGAATATTTCAAGTTCTTTGAAAGTAAGGCATCCAGCCCTCTCTCTTATGCGTAATTGGAGTTGGAGGAATGTTTATCAAATGGAATTTAATTCATAGAACATGGCAGAAATGCTTATCTAGATAGCTGGACCCCCAGCTGGAAATCCTCCCTACATGAGCACAGACCTAATTGGGCTTTAAACTTTAGATAACACAAGTTTGCTGCTGAAGCAAATCTTTTTTTTTCCCCTTTATGCCCCCTACTCTCCCCCACCACCTCCTTTGTTCTTTTTCCCCTTATACAAACTTGTGCTGCCCATATTAACCTATTTAATGAAAGTAATTACTGAAAAGTCCTTTTAATATAGTTAAGACAGGTTAATGATTATCCTGTCACAATGTGAGAGCATTAAATAAGAAAAGTGGAAAGGATAAAAATGTAAAATGATCAATTTTTTTCCATTTTCCCATTCATTCATTTGTTCATTCATTCATCCGTTCCATAGCTCAACCTTCTAGCTGAGCACTCAGTTCACGTGTAAAAGACCTTTCATTTTCCCATCCCCTTGTTCAAAATATATTGATATAAGGAGGAGAAATTTGGAAAGGAAATGAGTATAAGTGAACAATGGGAACATAAACCAATGGAGGATAATAGGGAAAGAAAAAAAACAGGAAAACTGGGGGAAATGGAATGGAAAGAGAAAGCTAGGATACATAAAATGAGAAACAGAAATGAATTATGGAGTAAACAAGAGAATGAGAAAATAGAGGGAAATATCTAGAGAAATAATAAGAGAATGGGAAATAAATAATGATGAGAAATTGCAAACGAATTTGAGAACCATCAGGTAAAATAATAAGTCCCTGAGGGTACACTTGAGATTGTTCCTTATATCAGAGTTGAGACTCCTTGACAGCACCTCACCAATTCCATTGTCATAAACTGGTACCTAGAAATCTTGGGCTTTGCATTGGGTCTAATGACATATCTATTTAGAAAAAGAGTTCATAAACCAATAGTGTCAATGAACAAGTATTTATTAAGCAAGTCAAGCCAGCAACATTTATTAAGCATTTATTATATATCCCTGACTCTCTCCTAAGGCAAAAACAGTCCCTCAAGAGTTCACAATTTAATGGACGAGACAACATGCAAAGAATTATCTACAAACAAGATATACACAGGATAACTTGGATATAATCTCAGAGGGAAGGCAATAATATTAAGGGAGGCCAGAAGAAACTTCTTACAGAAGATCTGAATATACTTGCTTCATGAAGCAAGCCAGGGAAGCTAGGAGGTAGAGATGAGGAGGAAGAGCATTCCAGGAGTGGGGGACAGGTGAGGAAAATGTCTAGAGCAGTGATTCTCAGCCTTTCTAATACCACGACTTTTTAATAATTGTATCTGGGCATAACTGCATGTGGGCAGACCCACCTAGAGACAGATAGAGGAGCAGTGTCTCAGTTCCTAAGACCATCAGAAATATGTGTTTTCCAATGGCCTTAGGCAACCCCCAAAGGGTTTGCGACCTACAGGTTGAGAACTGCTGGTTTAGAGTCAGGGGATGAAGTGTCTTATACTAGGAACAATAAAGAGTCAAATGTCACTGGATCATAGCAGACATGGAGGGAAATCAAGTATAAGAAAATGGGAAAGGAAGCAAGGGGCCAGGGCCTTATGATGGTTTAAAGAGCTTTAAAGGTCAAACACAAGATTTTCTGTTTGATCCTAGATGTGAAAGGGAACCATTGGAGCTGATTGAATAGGTAGGTAACTTGGTCAGACCTGACCTTAAGGAAAATCACTTTGATAGCTAAATGGAGCATGGATTGAAGTAAGAAGAGATGAGGCAGGGAGAACACCCAGCAGACTATTATGTGGCAATAGTCCAGGTGTGAGGGGATGAGGACCTGGCCAAGGCAGTGGCAGTGCCAGAGGACTTATGATGTGCCAGGTTCTGGGGATACAAAGACAAAATTGGAGGCATAAAGATACCATATCTCTCTCTATGTAATGTGATGTAATATATATAATATATATTAAATATTATATATGCATAATATATAATATATAAATAATATATAAAATAAAATTATATATATACATTTGTATCTATGTATATCAGCAACTATTCTGCAACTTATAGTCTTAGAGATTTGCCTGAGGACCTGAGAGTTTAAGGGCTTTTTCCATCATCACAGATAGTAGGTTTCAGAAGTATGCCTTTCTGACTGCAGAGTTCCTCTTCTTTGTTGTTGGATCACATATTTAGAGTTTGGAAAGGACCTCAGGGGTCATCTAGCCCAACAATCTCATTTTAAAAGGGGAAGGAAATGAGCATCTCTATAGAACCTACTATGTGCCAGGTACTTTCTACAAATATTATCTCAGTGTTAGGTGAAGGACTTCACCTAACATTGAGGTTGTGAGGTTGAGCTTCATCACACATATTTCTTACATGTGTGCTTCTCTACTATTATGGTCTAAGTTGAAGCTTACTTTTCCCATGAATGCTATATGTATTTGTGGGAAAGACTGAGGGAAGTTTTTAGGAGAACATTTTGTATTAACTGTCTTTACCATATTATCTGAGCAAAAACTTTTGGTAAAAATGACTGTCAATGGGAACTTGCCTTTGGGATAAGCACAGTCTCTGAAATAGAATTCTGAGAGTAGTAGTAACTGTCTTCTGGGGACTCAGGCAGAAGTTTGGGAATACTGCTTTCTCCCTCTTCTTCTTCTCCTGCTCCCCCTCGTCCTCCTCTTCCTCCTCTTGTTCTCCCTTTTCCTCTTCTTTTTCTTCTTCCCTTACTTACCTCATGTTGCCTGTCTCTCCACTTGGGCTACCATATTCTTACTTTCTGTATTTTACTCATAGGTGCTCTGTCCAAAGGAATATAATTTTTGATCACTTAATTTTGTAAGATATTTTGGGGATTGGCATTAGATATTTTTATTTTAATTTTTAATGTATTTTTTCAAGAAGCTGGAACAAATTACTTTTTATCCAACGTAGTTTTCATTTATGATTACTTGAAATACAGCTCAGAAAAAAACAGGCTTTAAAAAAGCCTATTGGGTTTCAAAAGGAGCTACCTGACCACACCTTTAAACTCAAAACACTGACTTCCATTGAATGGCCAACAGTAGCCTCCACCTTACGTCTCTGTGGCTCATCGTTTAAATTTTGAAAATGAGTATGAATAGCAATTGTTTTCTCTTCTCTTCTTTGAGGGCCATCCCATCCCAGATCAATATTTGTGAGACAGTAAATTGGGCCGTCTTCTGTCTCAATTCTCATCTACTCCTTAGTAATTGAACAAATGTTGCCTTAGACCAGTGGTTCTAAACCTTCCTAATGCCAAGACCCTTTAATACAGTTCCTCATGTTGTGGTGACCCCCAATCATAAAATTATTTTCATTGCTCCTTCATAACTGTAATTTTGCTACTGTTATGAATCGTGATGCAAAATATCTGATATGAAGGATGTATTTTCATTGTTACAAACTGAACAGAACCCACAGATTGAGAACCGCTGCCTTAGACAAACTGAGGCATGAGAAAGACCTTAATGAGAAAGGTCAAGGTCAACCACTGCATCCAGGGCTATTCCAGTCACCTTGATTTTTGTCTTGTCCCTGAATTTTGAAGACTGTGGAGGAGAGAGTGAGACTGAGGACTTTGCACAGCTCTGCCCCACTTAAATCCAATTCATGCACAAATGAGGACACTGCCCTCATTATGTCATTGCTCCTCTGGACTAACAAGGACAACTACAAGTCTGCCTCTCTCTAGCTACTAGTCCAGAGTGCTGAAGATATGAAATCTTTACAAAATGAACATGAGGTAATTCGAGGACTGGAGAAAGGGACAAGGAGCTGGGGATTGGGGCTCAGATAAGGCTTCATGTAGAAAGAAAATGGTACCTCAGCTCTACTTAGAAGGCAGACAGGGATTTAAAATGACCAACAAGAAGAGGAAGTGAACTCCAGACTTTGGGAGAATAGTCTATACAGACCATACAGAGGGGAGATTGAATATCATGTGTGAGAAACAGCCATTCAACCAATTCTACTAGAATATAAAATGGATGAAGAGGAATCATCTGTCCTGTACATAGCTTGTTTGTACATATGTGTTTGCATGCTGTCTCCCTCATTAGAAAATAAACTTCTTGAGGGCAAGAACTGTATTTTTTGCCTCTTTTTGTACCTCCAGCTTTTTGCACAGAGCCTGGCACATAGTAGGTATTCGATAAAAATTGATTGATGGTAAGTTTAGAAAGGTAGTATGAAGTTGGATTGCTAAGATACTAAATGCTGAAGAAGGGAACCTGCACTTCATCTTTAAGCCAATAGATTGACACAAAAGTAGATTACACAAAATCAAGGTATATGGGTAGGCAAGGGTATGTTTACCTTTGTTTTTTTGTTTTGTTTTGTTGCAGTTTTGTTTTTTATGCTGTGGTATAAAAGATAGACCATTGACCTTGGAGTCAGGAAGCCCTGAGTTGAAAGCTACCTCTGACAATGATCAATTTGGATAAGTCATTTAACCTCTCAAAAGAGGTAACCTTGGTTTCCTCTGATAATATTTATTAAGCAATCTTTAAAAGAACTAAATGCCTAAGAACAATTTGATCCCTTTCTCATTTTAACCTTTCTGTTATAGAACACAATTGCCTAACTCTAGGTAATTAATTATAAAATAAAAAATGTTAGAGCCAAGGGGTAGCCTTAGCAATCCACTACTATTCTAACACCCCCATTTTCCAGGAGAGAAAACTGAGACCCTAAGAAGTTTAGGACTTGTCCATGGTTACATGTTAATAAGTGCCAGTGATACCACTTGAACTTATGCCACCTGACTTATATGTTCAGTATTCTATAGCACACTGCCTCACTTATTTTCACATGCTGATTTGATTGTTCCTTGTCCTAAGGTCTTGTATTCCTCCCAGGAAGAAAGAATCAGGGCTTTCTAGAGCAACAACTTTCCCATTAGACCTGCACTGTGTCAACAATTTGTAGGCCTTCTAGAAGGCAAAGTCAAAACTTTTATTCCTCCAGTGGTTCTCATATGTGGGCATATCTGCATGTGGGCGGACCCTCCTTGAGATGGATAGAGTAGCGGTGTCTTGGCTCCTAAGACCATTGGAAATATAAGTTTTCTGATGGCTTTAGATGACTCCTGTGAAAGGGTCATTCAACCCCCAAAGGGGTGGTGACCCACAGGTTGAGAACCGCTGGTTTAGTCCCTTGTTGATCATTCAACTCCAGACCACATGATTGATTCTCTTTTCTTCAAGAAGTTGGCACCATCAAGACACTCTTCATTCTTTCCCTGAAGGCTGGAGCTTAAAACTGTCCAGGAGCTTGGCACTACCTAAGAAATCCTTTCACCATATTCAGGAGGTTGGGTCATGTGACTCCTTTCTTTCCTAGGACCACATTGTTAAAAAAAAAACAAAACCTCTATCACGACATTTTGCTGACACCTCTTGGGATGAACAGGAGAGCACATGCATGCAATGTGCCTCTTTAAAGCTGCTATTAGGGGCTTCTAGGGTTGTGGAAGGATAGGGGGAGAGGGAGAACAAGACTGTTCAGATTAACTGGCTTTCCCTTCCCTGCCCCTGCCTGGTTCCAATGCATTCTGGTCTGCTCTTAGCTCTCTGTCTTAACACAACACCCACACACATAATAGGGATTGTCAGTTTAACCTCTAATCTGTTTCAGGACCTGTAAGGCTCTATCCTGGTGGAATAAACTTTATTCTGACACTTCTTAGAGACCCAATTTAAAGGGGTGGCACCAATGACAATGGCTTGATTCAATCAAATCATTCCTAGATCCCAGATTTATCACTCATATTCAATAAGATATGAATATTTCAATAATCCAGGTTCAGGAGATGTCCTGAATTCTTTCAACAAGGAACCAGTGACCATACCTCCATTAGGAGATAGAATCACATATAGCCTCTGCAAGTGCCTCATCAAGTGGGAAGATTAATCAAACTTCAAGAGTTTTCCCAGAGCCTATAACTTAAAGATTCAAGGAGAGCTCAAGGGGGGTCCCAGAGCCTGCACCTCATCACTATCACACGAGGGAACCAGAAACGAGATGAAAATGAGAAAACAGACTTAAAGAGGATGTCAATAAGTCAGTCAACAAACATTTGTTAAGCTCTTCAAGTTCCAGCAGGGGAGACCACATGCAAATAACCAAGTACATACAGGAGTGGCACATGAGAGGCAATTTCCAAGGGATGGCAGCAGCAGAAGATTAAACATTTCTTTGGGCTAACAACCCATCTTTTAAAATGCAAATAATTTTGGAAAGTGAAGCTAATCAGCCACTTATCATTCAAGATTCATAGCTCTGTCCATCCACATGACAACCAGTCCTGAGACAATGAATATTTTTAAGAGTATATGAGAAAAAGGAACTGCGAGATGACACAGTGAATAGAGTATCAGCTCTGGAGTTAGGAGAACCTGAGTTCAAATCCAACCTCAGGTTGTATGGCCCTGTGCAACTCACTTAACCCCAATTGCTTCCAAAAAAAAGTGTTATGTGGAAGAAGAGATTTATGGAATTCTTTTGTCTAATTTCAGAAGAAATTTATGTAAATGTTTTTTCTATATACTACTGTACAAATAGTGTAGTTTACTGGGTTATAAGAAGGATGAAAGAAAAGCATTTTGAAAATTGGGGGGCAGAGCCAAGATGGCAGCATAGAAGCAGCAAAGTTTCACAGCTCTCACACAGCCACCCTAAATACCCATAGAATATGACTCTAAACAAATTTTAGGGCTCCTAAACTCACAAAAATACAGAAAACACATCTCTTGCTGAAGGCAGCTCGGCAAGAGGGGCCATTGTGTCAGGCTGGGAGCTGAGGCCAGCCCAGCCTGAAACCAAAACCATGGCCAGGCTCCAGGGTGGTTGAGAGGAGCCAAGCCACAGCTTGACTCTACAGAGAGCAGATCTACAGCACCTGGAGCAATCTCCACATCTATCAAGCCAGGAAACAGAAGGATTAGAGAAATGTCAGTGAAAGTGAAGCTTTCAAGCTAAATTTGGGGAAGGAAAACCAGTTTGGCTGATCTGCCCCCAGGGTAAGGAAGCAGCGGGGGAGGGGGGAATGGCAGGATCTGCTGCAACGGGCAACTGCCTCCACTGATCTGCTTCAGAGCTCCTGGCCTGCAGACCCCGCAGAGGGGCTGAGACAATTGACCAGGGCCAAGGGCTCTTGTGTTGAGCTGCCTGGATCTGGATTGTGGTCTTGGGTGGTGGTACTGGGGTGCACTTTCAGCAAGCCAAAGCTGGTGGGGGCTGCAGCGCCCCCCTAATCACTCGAGCAGCTGGGAAAACCCCAGCAATTTGGGACAGAGCTTTCCCCCCTGGAAGCAGAGTTCTACAGACCTAAAAAAATCAACCAATTAATTGACAGGACAACATGAGGAAAAGGAAGCAAAAAAAGACCTGCACTAAAACTCTAGAATCCTTTTTTGTGGACAAAACGGATCAAAGAATGGAACGGTAGGAAGAAAACACAGTCAGAACTCCCACACCAAATGCTTCCAAGACACTCGAAGATTGCCTAAAAGCTATAGATCAATTGAAAAAGGACTTTGAAAAACAAATAAGAGAAGTGGGGGAAAAACTGGGAAGACAAATGAGAATGATGCAAGAA
>JAQQSW010012532.1:0-12506 GCA_028646575.1 Pseudocheirus occidentalis
GATCTTAGATCCAGTAGCCCGGGGTTGGCCCACCTGCATTCAGGCAGTAGCTGCAACAGCAGTTTTGGTTGAGGAAAGTAGGAAACTGACTTTTGGGGGAAGTTTAATTGTGAGTGCCCCCCACCAAGTCCAAACTATATTGAATCAAAGGGCGGGAAGGTGGCTAACGGATTCCAGAATTCTCAAATATGAAGCAATCCTCTCAGAAAAAGATGATTTAGTCCTGTCTCAGGACAACAACTTGAATCCTGCCTCTTTCCTGACAGCAGGGAATATGGACACATCCGAGTTAGAACACTATTGTGTGGATTTCATAGACCTGCAAACCAGAGTTCAGGAAGACTTGCAGGAACCCCCAATCCCTGGGGGAATAAATCTGTTTATCAATGGGTCCTCCAGGGTGGTTGGGGGTGGGGGGGAGAGGAGAAATGGGTATGCAATAATCAGTGGGGATGAGGAATCCCTGGTTGAAGCAGGAGAGCTACAAGAAAATTGGTCAGCACAGACCTGTGAATTATATGCCCTTAACCAAGCTTTAAAACTGTTAAAGGGAAAAGAAGGGAATATATATACAGATTCAAAATACACTTGGGGAGTGGTACATGTTTTTGGGAAAATATGGGAAGAACGGGGGATGATAAATAGTAAAGGAAGGGAACTAGCTCATGCTGCTCTAATAACTCAGATCCTTGAGAATTTGTTATTGCCTGAAGCAATAGCCATGGTACACGTCAACGGGCACCAAACTGGCCACTCCTTTGAGGCCAGGGGAAACCACCTTGCAGATGAAGAAACAAAAAGAGCAGGGACAGAAAAAACTGAGTCACCAAGTGGTATGTTAACTCTCTAATTCCCACCTTTCCTCTGAATATTCCTTCCCCTTCTTTTACCGAGGAAGAGAAACTAAAAGCCCAGGCTTTGGGCGCCCAGGAACAGGGCGGGCGATGGCTTCTTCCTGATGCTAGAGAGGTACTGACCAAAGAAAGTATGAGACAGGTACTCCAACACCTTCATCAGGGCAGCCACTGGGATGTCCAGAACTTATGTGATGCTGTCTTAACTCAGTATGTGTGCCCAGGCCTGCATACCCTAGCACGGCAGCTGGTAGAAGGGTGTCTGGTGTGTCGAAGGACAAACAAGACAGCCTTGCGCCAGGCTCTGGCTTGAGGACGACCCCCAGGTCTCAGGCCTTTCCAGAGCATACAAGTGGATTACACTGAGTTGCCTGCAGTGGGACGTCTCAAATACTTATTGGTCATAGTGCACCATCTAACCTCTTGGGTAGAAGCTTTCCCCTCACCCCATGCCACTGCCTATGCTACCAGCAAAGTGCTGTTGGAGCAGATAATTCCAAGATATGGGATGGTGGAACGAATAGATTCGGACCAGGGAACACATTTCACTGCCAAAGTTTTGCAGTGCCTAGTACAAGCCTTGGATATTACCTGGGAGTTTCATACTCCCTGGCATCCTTCCTCATCTGGAAAGGTAGAAAGAATGAATCAGGAAATTAAGAGACAACTTACCAAACTAGCTTTGGAGACCCAATTGCCCTGGACTAAATGCCTACCCTTAGCCCTACTCAGGATTCGTACAAAGCCCCGAAGAGATATAGGACTTTCCCCATATGAACTTCTTTTCGGACATCCATATCCTGGGGAAAAGGGGAGGAAGGAAGTTGGGATCCCCTCTTTGATCAGAAGGACAAGTTCCTTAGAAATTATGTAGTCCCATTGGTAAAACATCTCCATACTTTGCAGACAAGAGGCTTAATTGCTCAGACTCCACCCTTGGGATTTCCAGTCCACAAATACCAGATAGGAGATTGGGTTTTAATCACATCCTGGAAGGAGGAGAAACTCACCCCCACCTGGGAGGGCCCGTTTCAGGTACTGCTAACTTCAGATACAGCTGTCCGGACCCAGGAGAGATGGTGGACCCATCACACCAGAGTAAAAGGACCAGTGAAACCTCCTGAATCATGGACCATCGATGCTGCAGAGCCTGATCAGCTAAAACTGTGCCTCAGATGAAACAGTGACCCTGGCATCTGGCAACAATGACAGCATTACCTTCCTCTCATGTAAAAGTACCTGAACTATAGAGACATTTTCAGAGAACTCTATTAGTTCTATGGTTATGCTACTGAGTGAATTTATTTTGCTTTTCTCTCTCTCTCCACTTTCTTAAATCTGGAAAACGGGCACTTTCCTTTTATTATTATTATTATTATTATTATTATTATTATTGTTATTATAACTTTTCCCTCAATTGTGTTGACAGAATGGGGAGAAAATTCCCTAGTGCGCCTAGGGCAAGCAGTAGCTAATACTGGACCACAAGATTGTTGGGCATGTCAAATCCATCCCCAGATAAGGAATGGGCCACCACCTTGCAGAGGGCCACGAAATCTGACTGAATGGCCAGACCCATTTCCTTCCAAGAGATATGTAACCCCATTATTCCAAGTGCAGCCAGAAAGGGACACTTTCCAACACATGCCTTGTTTCACTACAGGAGACCCTTTCTCAAATGTAACTTATGTTGCATCTCGGCATTATGGACCTATATTGATTAGTTTAGAAGGGACAGCACAAGTTTGTCCTTTTGTCTACACCTGTGTAGAAGGGGATATCATGACATTTGATGCTCCAAACTGTACTCATATTATGTGTGATCGTTGCATGGGAAGACTGACTTTCTTTAACCATACCAGAGTGAATATGTATGTGCCCACTAACTGCAGTTACTGGTTCCCTAACTCCACAGTCCTGGCCCGAGGGAGAAGTCTCAGGAATACCACCACAGAACCCCCTGACCCGAAGCCACCCTCTTGGCAAGTATATAATCAGCTACAATAGACAGACCTACACCCATTCTTCATCCCAGGTTGTAATTTATCTAGCACTTGGGGCCTGGATGTCACAGCTATGTTGAACAGCACTAGGTTAAACTCAGTATGTGTCCGCACTGGCTATATGTTCGTCTGTGGTAGATCTATGGATTCTTTGATTGTGTATGAGGCCTGGCCTGGCCACTCACACTGGGATATGATTTATACGTTCAATGCTTTTCAATGCCTGAGCCCTTACAAGAACTATGGACAATGCACTTTAGGATTCATTAATCCCAGTATGAGTCTATATAATTACACTACTGAGCCAGACCAAGGTTCATATCGTGTTAAACGAAGTTCATGGGACAATTTTGTTTGGTGAATTAAGAAAACCACAGCCTTCCTTATACCCTGGGTGGGATATATTGAGCATGAAACAGTCTTAACAAACATCACCAAAACTATAGAGATAATTGCTAATGAGACTGCAGCTGGCTTGCAGAACCTTCAGGAGTCCTTAGACTCCCTAGCCCATGAAGTTTTAGACAACTGAATAGCATTAGATCATTTACTAGCAGCTGAAGGAGGGGTGTGTATGGTTGTGAACACCTCCTGCTGCTTATATATTAATAAGTCACAACAGATATTGACAAACATATACCACCTACACAAGACAGCCTCATGGATGGAGGAAACCTGAAAACAACTGTTCCCCATCCCTTCTATGTGAGATAAGTGGAAGTCGGTACTTTATTCAATTATTTTTATTATAGGTCTTGTAATAGTTTGTCTTTTGTTTGGGTCATGTATCCTAAATTGTTTAGTATCCTTCATATCTGCTAGACTACAATCTATTATTCACTTTGAACCTGTCAGGATGAAAACTTTGAGAGAGCAAGTGATGGACTCTCTAAAGGAAGGGGATAAGGCCTCTGATAAGATACGGGTCATAGGAGAAGATGAAGATATGGATGAAGGGGATACCATAGCTGATGTTCTATATCAACAATGGTGTGGAGAGTCTTCAAACATTATGGAAGAGAGGGGGACTGAATGTGGAGAGATCAAGTGAAGACTCTCCAGAAATAGGAAACTACAAATTAATTAGAATGAAGAGGAGGAGAAAACACTGAACTTATGGAATTCTCTCTCCCTTTCATTATTACCTCATTTATGCCTCATTACCTCATTTATGCTTGCACTCACCTCACTTGTGCCTTATATGTAATTCCTAAATTGCACATTGTGTTTCACCTGATTTCATATTTGCCTTATGGAATCTCTAAATACACTGTTACCCTTTTGTTTCTCCCCAAGAATGTGAGCCAAACCTGGGAGGGTAAGGACAGTTTCCTGGTCCTGAGACAGGAGCAGGGAGAGGCAGAGGAAATTCCATTCCTGAGCTGAACTAAACAAAGAAACTGGAATTGGAGTGGAAGGGGGGAAAGGAAAAGTGCCCACCTGAGCTCGGGCAGGCAGGGACGGCCCCTTCCCTAACTCCCCTGATTAAGCACCCATTCCCACAGGAGGGGTGGAGAGGAAACATCCCAACCAGGGGCCAGACCCCTGGATGAACAAAGAAACAGGGGTGGGGATGGCCCCTTACGCTCCTCCCTCCCTCCCTAGTTTATGTAAGACACCCATCCTGGAGCTGGGGGGAGAAGGGTGGAGGAAAATGCCACAATCCCAAAGGATGAATCTGAGCCATGAGGAGAGTTTCTTTGTTAGAGTTCGCACCCAAAATGTGTCCCGCCCTCCCTCCAATAGGAATGGATGGGGCGGGGATGAGGCTGGCTTGGCTCTTTGTTCCTCTCCTGGGCTAAGGGCGATAGCCAACAGGAATCCAAAACGCCAAGAGAACGTAATCTGACAAAACTCGGGGTATAATAGTCTGAGCCTAGCCTGGAGGCTTTGGCTTTCTCCTACACTTTTGAAGTAGGAGGAACCCCAGCTCCCGGGACCTGCCAATAAAGTTATTCCTATTCACCAAAAGACTTCCTCTAAGCTTTTTAATTGGGTAAATGGATTCTCTTACTCCACACATTATGAATAGCATTTTTTCATGATAAGTTCTTAGGAATTGTCTCAGTGTACTATATTGCTTAGAGGAGCTAAGTCATTTGTAGCTGGGCATCATACAGTCTTCCTAATATAGTGTACACAGTTCTTTGGGTCTATTCATTTCATTTTGCATCAGTTCATGTAAGTCTTTTATTTTGTCCTCAGAGTATCCTACTCATCATTTCTTATGATCCATCACAATAATGTTACAACTTTTTCAACCACTTCGTACTTGAATTTTTGGCCCACTTTTCAAGCATCCCACAATTAAAAATTCTTTGCCAGCACTAAAATAGCTGTAATAAATATTGACACAGACAAATACTTTTCCTTTTTTTAAAAAAATCTCTTCCGGATTCAAAACAAAATACTCCAAAAACCTAAGTATCATTGATGGAGTCTATGGATTCTCAGTACAAGAGAGGCATTTGAAACATTTCTCTCCAAAATAATATGAAAGAAAAACAAATTAGTTGAATTTCAAGTAACCAAAAACTATAGAATTATGAGAAAGGAAAACAAATATGGATTAAAAGAAGGGTACTTGTAACTAAACAAGTTTGTCAATTTATTTTTTCAGTCATGTCTGTCTCTTCGTGACACTATCCAGGGTTTTCTAGATACCATAAAAGGAATAAGGAGATACATACCTATCTGGCTCAGAAATATAACAGAGAAAAAACATTGAGAAACTTTCTTGCAAAATGAAGGCAGAATTTAAATAAATAGAAGTTGCACTGGAACCTCCAGAATGAAATGCCATGAACTAAAAATCACATGAACATCCCACTGCTCAGGCAAATAAATGCTGTTTTCCTAATCAATGCAAATTACGAAAGATGAGAAGCTAAAAGGAAGTATGGGTGGTGGAGGGGAGAGATAAATAGTGAAGGAGCATGATCAATGGAAAACATGAAAGAGGAGGAAGATGAGTCAGGGACAAATTGGTTTTCGGGAAAAAATAAACTTTTTAATTGAGTAAAGGATAAATTATTTAGGCCAGTAAGCATTAATATAATTGAGTACTAAGTGATATGAAAGTTCATAAATGAACCAAGTTAGCAAACAAAACCCAGAAGTTTTTGACCATAGTGGGATAGTGATCATTAAACTCCAGGACATCACCTCTGTAATATGTACTTTCAATATGGTAAATATTTCTGGGAATTTGGAAGGTAACCTGGAAATAATTTGATTTAGATTAATAATGTGGGCCATATTTTAGAAAAAATTTTAAGTATATATCATGTGTGACAAAACATTTTAATTTTATTTATCAGAATTCTAATCCAAGCATTGTTCTTTTTGGAGAAAGAAATACCCAAACTAACAGAGCCTTCAGTTATGTCTCCAATCCAACGAATTTTGAAATTCTAATTTGTGGGTTACTTGAACAAGGATGTTTTCACAGTATAAACTGTGTTTAAGTTTAAGGAAACATTCAGGTAACAGTTCTTTGTCAAAAAGAACAATGGTCACAACTTTTAGACCTATCCTTTCAGAGCTGATTAACTTTTCAGATAGTCAACTTTAAATTCAAGAAACTTCTTAGAATTATCATTACCCTGATCCAGTCAAGGTGGATCAGTCAAGAATCCATTTCCCATGCCTGTTCACTTCCCTTGAGGGGAAGAGTCCTTCCGAGACTTCTCTGAGACAACCAAAAATATGTAGTTTAAGAAAGGATAGTTAAATTAACACTTACAGGATTTCTTGTTCACATTAGTACAAAAGCTTCAGGTCATGTCACTTTTAAAATGCTCCTTAATGTTTTTTTGCCTAAAGGAGGAAATGTTCAACCTTTGTCTGAGACAACACAATAAACCCTTCTTAGATACAAGACCTAAGTTTGACTTCATAACCTCACAAAATTGGAGGCAAAAGAATGACGTATCTTTCACATCTCTAATGAGAGTTAGGGAATTCTAATCTGAACAATGGGTAGAGATTAACATAAGAGATGAAACAAACAATTGTGATTCTATGAAATTAGGAAGTATTTGCACAAGTAAAATGAGTGCAAAATCAATCAGAAAGCTAACAACTTAAAAAAACCTTCCTACCAAAATTTTCTGATAAAGGCTTAAAATGACAGATATACAAAGAAATATAGATATAGATATAGATATATAGTTGGTTACACTACTTTTGTATATATATATATGAAACTTTCCCCAAGAGTTAAGTGGTGAAATAATATGAACATTTCTCAAAAGAAGAAACCTAAGCAATCAAATAATATGAAATAAAAGCTACAAATGCTAAAAATTAAAAAGGCAAAATCAGAAAAATTCTGAGATTTCTCTGATGCTTATTGGAATGTCAAAAGTGAAGAAAAGAAAAGCTTGTATTTATATTCCTCATTGATATAATCTTATCTTATTCCTATCATTGCTTTTAATTCAGACGAGATGAGGTTTTTAGTATCCATGTAGAAGCATGAGAAGCATGCAATTATCCATAATAGCACCAGAGGGTAGACAAAGTCCTCACCACTCCTGATAAATGCTAAGACTGGCTCTCAAGAGAGAGAGCTAGAAAGAAAAAGATAGTCATCTACTTCTAGGTACAAACAGTATGTCCATTAAAATGCCAAGGGAACAAGGAAAAAACCCCTTACTTGACTTCCATTTCTAAGATCCTTTGATTAATTCTTTTTTGTTTAATTGCTAGGTATCTATTTGATCTACCTCCTACCTTATAGGACTCAAGGGCAAAATGAATTCTCTAAAACAAAGACAAGCAAAACAAATTCCCTAACTGGCTGTTAAAAACATGTCATTTTGCAAGGTGAATCCAGCACTGCTCTCTCACTCTGTCCAGAGTTATATTAAGGGCTTCATCATTCATCCGCTGGAAACGGGGATGATTACTATGCTGATCATGAAACAAGAAAAGTTTTTAAAGCTGTTTGCTCTTGCAGTGTTATTTTTATTGTATAAACTATTCCACAGAACAATTTCCAGCTCTCAAAATCTCTAATCTTGTGAACATTGAATCCTTCCCTAGTTTTGATAAGAGTAATGGCATACAAATATTCCCATTCGGTATACGGCAGCCCTGCAGCCCCTTTGTGTCCCTACTGGGGAACTTTTCCTCCTTTTTCATACCCCCCTTGAGAGATAAATTACAGACTATCAGTAGTTTGTCTTATGATGATATGACTGTGTGTGTGGGCAAGGTGGAAGCTGTGCTGCATTTGGTCCCAACTCTAAGCTAAGGTCTCTTACCTCTCTGCCGAGCTTTTTGGTCATTAGATCATAGCAAGCTTCCTTTTGCCTCTTTTTGAATCCCCACTGTTTAGCACAGTGCCTCACACAACTAGGTACAAAAACATAGGTCACCTCTGAACTACTGTCACTACTTCTGATGGAAGTAGTGAGAAATTCTTGTCTCTCATAAACCGTATGTCATATTTCTAATTTTGAGAGATTACTATGGGCAGCAACACTGTGCCTTTTCTCTATTCTATGTTATGCCACAAAATTTGGACAAGATGGTGTCTTGGGGAAGACTCTTGAGAATGTGAGGATTCTATTTCTCACACGCTTCTCCCATACTTCATGATGCTGGGGCCAAATTTACTCAGACATTAGATTATGGCTCATGTCTATGATTTTTCCAATGGGGAGCATATGCAGGTACTCAACGGTCAGTGTGTATTGGATATGGGACGAGCAACTCAAAAGAAATATTAAGAATAAAAGTTTGGCATAAACAGACTCAGCCGTAAGACTTAAAACTGTTTATAATTTAACATTACAGTGAAAATCTGGAGGAGAATTAATATGCTTTATTATTTAATTCATTAGAACCTATTCTGGTTTGTAAGATTTATTTTTAAATAATTTTCACCTCACCTTAAATTTCCCCACTTACTACTTATGACAGTGTTTTATTTTGTTCTGTTTTGAGGGCATAGATACCCACTCCTTGACATAGGAATTCATGAACCTCTACATTAATGAGGTGTAGGCTCTGGGACCCCTCCTTGAGCTCTCTATGAATCTTTAAGGTACGTGCTCTGGGAAAGCCCTTGAAGTCTGATCGAATCTTCCCACTTGATGAGACATTTGCAGAGGTCAAAAGTATTTCATTGTGGCTGGGCCCAAACCTCAGTTACTAGCCATTGTCCATCTGCTTTCCACCCTGGTGTCTATCAAAATATGAATCCACTCTTCATTGACTTCATTAACTTCTCCTGAAGACCCTCCCCAAACTCCTGCTCTGGAACACCCGTAGATTCCACTTTATATAAGAATCCCACCTTCCCTCCATGTGTGTGAGAGCACCACGGAATGCCCTAGCACAGACTTGCTCTGTGAGAGCACCTTAGAATAACTTAGCACAGACTTACTGTGTGAAAGCACCATAGAAAGACCTAACATAGATGGGCTCCTTAAGAGTCTACCTTATATGGCAAACTTTTAATGAACTTTCAGTAAACTTTACTTTTCTTTGGCTGAGAAAACTTGACTCGAATTCTTTCGGCAGGCCCTGCATGTTGGTGTTTTGGGGTCTCAGGCAACCCTAACCCTCTTGGGTAAACTTCTTCATTTTTCTTCCTGTGAAAAAGCCTAATCGAGAATATCAAATGATTCAGGATCTCAGGGCTGTTAACAAGGCTGTCATACAATTCTTACTCAGATCCCTGGGTGTACCCAATGTTTTTCCACCCTAGATCTCAAAGATGCCTTTTTCTGTATACCTGTACACACAGATTCGCAATTTATTTTTGCATTTGAATGGATACTTCCTGGGATAAAAAGTCCATGTCAGTTAACATGGACAGTCCTGCATCAACCAGTTTGGGATAGCACACATTTATTTGGCCAAGCTTTGGGAAGGGATTTAAGAGATCTGAAATTAACTGATAGTAGCTTAATCCAGTATATGGATGATATCCTTATTTGTAGCCCCACCTTGGAGGCATCTTTGGCTGTTGCTGCAGAAGCCCTTAATTTCTTGAGTAGTTGAGACTATAGGTTCTCTTTGGATAAAGGCCAGATAGCACAGAAGTCTGTAAAATATCTTGGCCAGGACAATCTTGTCTATACCTATTCCAGCCACAAAAAATAACTTTGAACCTTTCTAAGTATGGCTGGGTTTTGTAGGCTCTGGATCCCAGATTTTGGCCTTAATGCTGAGCCTCTCTATGCTTCCACTCAGGTCCCTGATTCACTCCCTCTAGAGTGGGGTCCGGATCAGATCAAAGCTGTTGAGACTCTGAAAACTAAATTGAGCACCACACCAGCATTAGCCCTACCTGATCTAGGAAAACCTTTGACTCTGTATGTAGATGAAAGGAGAGGACAGGCTCTAAGAGTCTGAACTCAGTTCTTAGGACATGATCCCAGGCCATTTTTCAAAACAATTGCCTATTTTTCAAAACAATTAGACTCTGTGGCTGCAGGATGACCGGCATGCCTCTGGGCAGTAGTCCCTACAGCCATTCTAATTGAGGAAGACTTTAAACTTACACTTGGTCAGCCCCTGGAAGTTCTAACTCCCCACAGAGTTCAGAGCAGCCTGGAAGCAAAAGGCTACCAGTGGCTGCCTAGTGGCAGGCTCACCAAATATCAAGCCTTGTTCTTAGATACCCCTGACCTAACTCTTTGGGTGTGCCACACACTCAACCTGGCAAACCTCCTCCCACACAGTGCCCACTCAGATGTCCTGGTTCATGATTGTGAGGAGACCTTGGACTGTGTTTATGCCAGTTGAGCTGATCTGAAAGATTCTCCTCTCTCAAACCCTGATGCAGTCTGGTACACAGATGGTTCAAGCTTCATTGAACAAGAGGTCAGGAAAAGTGGGTATTCAGTGGTCAGCCTCTACCAAACCACTGAGACCAAATTCCTGCCCCCTGGGACCTCTGCCCAGAAGGCTGAATTGATAGCACTCACCAGAGCCCTGGAGCTAGGGGAAAATAAACAAGTAAACAATTTTACAAATTCAAAATATGCTTTCCATGTTCTATGTGCTGTGGAGCAATTTGGAAAGAAAGAGGATATCTGACAGCAAAAAAACTCCCCTATTAAACATGCACAGGAGATTTCACATCTCCTCCAAGCTGTTCAAAAGCCCTCTGATGTAGCTGTTATTTTTTGCAAAGTCCACCAGAAAGGGAAAATCAATCAGGCTGTGGGAAATCCCCTGGCAGACACTGCTGCAAAGAATGCTGCCTGCCAGTTGACTATACTAGCCACTTTACTGCCATAGCTCCCCATTTCCTTCACACCTTCATATAGCCCTCAGGAACAGGCCCTTGCTAAGGAAAGGGGAAACTCTCTTTCCTCCTCTGGGTGGTTTCAAACACCCTCAGGACAACGTCTTATTCCAGAGGAAAGTCAGTGGAAGCTTCTTTTTGGCTCACATCAGGCCACACATCTAGGGAAGAATGTCTTCCAGTCTCTGATACAGCCCATTTTTACTGGCAGTAAGTTAGGAGAAACCATCAGACAAGTATGTTGGGCCTGCCCAAACTGTGCTCAGATTAATCAGGAAAGGGCAGTCAAACCTCCTCCCCTTTTAAAACCTGTTAAGAGGAGGGATACCTACCCAGGTGAAGACTGGCAGATAGACTTTACCCATATGCCCCCATGTAGGGACTTCAGATTTCTTTTGGTTTTTGTTGACACCTTTACTAATTGTGTAAAATTTTTCCCTTGCAGAATTGAAAAGGCTCAGGAGGTATCAAAGTTCCTATTAAAGGAAATTATACCTCATTTTGGCTTGCCTGTCTCCTTACAGAGTAACAGTGGAACAGCTTTCATTTCTCAGATAACCCAGGCAGAGGCAAAGACACTTAAAATCACTTATCTCCACTCAGCCTGGAATCCAAAATCCTCTGGGAAAGTAGATAAAATGAATCATACCCTTATGTGGGTACTTACTAAGCTATGCATAGAAGATTGGTTAAGAATCTCCCCATTGAGCTCAGTATCCAAATCACGCCTCCAGAAAGTATCAAACTTAGTCCCTATGAACTCATGTATGGAAGGCCCTTCCTAACCTCTGAAATCCTGGTGGACCCAGAACAACATTTAATTACCCAGTGTGCAAATCAGTTAGGAGCTGTCAGGAATGCTCTGACTGAATATGCCAATAAGTATCTCCCAAAACCTCTTGGCAATGAAAAGGAGTGTCCTGCTGCAATACAACCTGGAGACTGGGTCTACTTAAAGTCATAGAAAACTCACAAGGGAGAACAATTAGATGTTAAATGGAAGAGACCCTACCGAGACATTATCACCACTCCAATGGCATTAAAACTTGAAGGTCTCCCCAGCTGGACTCATAATTGTAGGATTAAACCAGTTTTTCTCTCCCAGAGACTCCAGAATATACCTGTGAACCCTTGGAGGGCCTCAAACTACTGTTTACCAAAGGCCCTAGCCCCCTCCAGCAAAAAGGATAAAAAGAGGTGAAATTGTACCTACACTTTTTCTTTTGTCCTTGTGTATCAATAATGAGATATTCACAACACCCATAATGGTTATGAATATGTTGGTGTAGTTTTGGATCACAAAATATAGCAAACTCTCCACATGGAAGGCAGAACCAAGGTCTTTATTCAGAAACCATAACACTGAGTCCCAAAACCAGA
>JAQQSW010012533.1:0-12506 GCA_028646575.1 Pseudocheirus occidentalis
TGGGAATGTGGGTGTTCACTGCATTAACTATGTGTATCAACTTCATGACCACTATAATGACTTTGGCTTTTTGGTTCTGGGACTTGTCCTTCTGGTTCTGGGACTCGGTATTCTGGTTTCTGAATAATGACCTTGGTTCTGCTCTCCATGTGGAGAGTTTGCTACATTTTATGATTCACAACTATACTAGCATATTTATAACCACCATGGGTGTTGTGAATATTGCATTATTGATACAATAGGTAGACTCCCAAATATTTTATAATGTCTAGAGTAGTTTTTAAATGGAATTTCTCTTTCTATCTCTTGCTACAGGACTTTGTTAGTAATATATAGAAATGCCGATGGTTTGTTGGGTCTGTTTTATATCCTGCAACTTTGCTAAAGTTGTTTATTATTTTAAGCAATTTTTTCACTTGATTCTCTAGCATTCTGTAAGTATACCATCAAATCACCTGCAAAGAGTGATAGCTTTGTTTCTTCTTTGCCTATTCTAATTTCTTCCATTTCTTTTTCTCTTATTGCTAAAGCTAACATTTCTATTACAATATTGAATAACAGTGGTGATAATGGACATACTTGTTTCACCTTTGAGCTTATTGGAAATGCTTCTAACTTATCCTCATTACATATAATGCTTGCCTATGGTTTTGGATAGATTTTTTTTAACCACTTTAAGGAAGACTTTGTTTATTCCTATGCTCTTTAGGGTTTTTAAAAGAAATGGGTGGGGGCAGCTAGGTGGTGTAGTGAATAGAGCAGTGGTCATGGAGTCAGGAGGACATAAGTTCAAAACTGGCCTCAGACACTTAACACTTAATGACTGTGTGACCTTGGGCAAGTCACTTAATCCCAATCACCCTGCCTTCCCCCTCCAAAAAAAAGGTAAAAGAAATGGATGTTGTACTTTGTCAAAAACTTTTTTTGCATCTATTTAGATAATCGTATGATTTCTGTTAGTGTTTTTGTTGATATGGTCAATCATGTTGATAGTTTTCCTAATATTGAACCAATCCTAAATTCCTGTTATAAATCCTACCTGGTCATAGTGTATCATCATTGTGATAAGTTGCTCTAATCTTTTTGCTAATATTTTATTTAATTTTTTGCATGCATAGTCATTGGGAAAATTGATCTATATTTTTTTTCTGTTTTGGATTTTTCCTGGTTTAGGTATCAGTACAAAATTTGTATCATAAAAATAATTTTGCTATTACACTTTCTTTGCCTACTTTCCTAAATAGTTTATATAGTATTGAAAGTAATTTTTCTTTAATTTTTTGAAAGAATTCACTTCTAAATTCATCTGGTCATGGAGATTTTTTCTTAGGGAGTTCATTGATATCCCTGTTCAATTTCTTTTTCTGAAATGGAGTTTAAGTATTTTATTTTCTCTTCTGTTAAGCTGGGTGATTTACTTTTTTTGTAGTTATTCATCCATTTCACCAAGATTGTCAAATTTATTGACACATCATTGGGCAAAATAGCTCCTAATTATCATTTTAATTTCCCCTTCATTGGTGGTGAATTCACCCTTTTCATTCTGATATTGGTAATTTGGTTTTCTTCTTTTTAAAAAAAATATAATTAATCAAATGTTTATCTATTTTATTATTTTTTTCATAAAACTAGGTCTTAGTTTTATTTAGTAGCTCACTAGTTTTCTTAATTTCAATTTTATTAATCTCTCCTTTGGTTTTCAGAATTTCTAATTTGGTATTCAATTGGAGATTTTTAATTTATTCTTTTTGTAGCTTTTTTCATTTTATGCCCATTTCATTGATCTCCTCTTTCTCTATTTTATTCATGTAAGAATTAGCAGATATAAAACTTCACCTAAGAACCACTTTCCCTGCATCCCATAGATTTTGGTATGTTGTGTCATTATTGTCATTCTCTTGGATGAGGTTGCTGCTTGTTTCCATGATTTGTTTTTTCACCCACTCATCCTGTAGGATTAGATTATTTAGTTTCCTATTAATTTTTAGTCTATTTTCCCATGTCCTTTTAGTACATGTAATTTTAATTGCATCATAATCTGAAAAGGATGCATTTAATATTTTTGTCTTTTTGTGTTGTATTGTGAGGTTTTCAATGTCCTAATGCACAGTCAATTTTTGTGTAGGTGCCATGTACCACTGATAAAAGGTATATTTCTTTCTTTTTTTTTTTTTGCTTTTTTGGAGGGCAGTTGGGGTTAAGTGACTTGCCCAAGGTCACACAGCTAGCTTTTTGTGTTAAGTGTCTGAGGCTGGATTTGAATTCAGGTACTCCTGACTCCAGGGCCGGTGCTCTACTCACTGCGCCACCTAGCCGCCCGGTATATTTCTTTCTATCTCCATTCAGTTTTCTAAACATGTCTGCCACATCTAACTTTGCTAAAATTCTATTCACCTCCTTAATTTTCATGTCTATTTTGTGGTTAGAGGGGAGATTGAGATCCCCACTAATATAGTTTTCCTATTTCTTTCTGTAACTCTTAACTTCTCCTCTAAGAATTTGGATGCCACACCACTTGTTGCATACATGTTTGGTAGTAATATTACTTCATTGTTTATGGTGCCTTTTAGAATGATATAGTTTCCTTCTTTTAATTAGATCTGTGTTTGTTTTTGTTTTGTCTGAGATCAGGATTGCTGCTCCTCCTTTTTTTCCACTTCAACTGAAGCATAATACATTTTGCTCTAGTCTTTTATACCTTTACTCTGTGTGCATTCCTCTGTTTCAAATGTATTTCTTATAAACAATGTATTGTAGGATTTCCCTTTTTAATCCATTCTACGGCCTGCTTCTCTTTTATGGGAGAGTTCATTCTATTCACATTCACACTTATGATTACTATCCGTGTCTTTCTCTCCATCCTATTTCCTCCACACACCCTCTGGTTTATGCTTTTCTCTCTCCTTTCTCCCTTTCCTTCTTCACTAGAGTTTTGCTTTTGACTACTGCCTCCCTCTATCTGCTCTCTTTTCTATTAGCTTCCACCACTTTCTTTCCCTTTTGCCCTACTACTTCTGCCTTCCCAGTCTCTCCCCTTTCCCCTTCCACTTCCTATAGCATAAGTTAGATTTCTACATCTGAGTATGTTATTTCATCTTTGAGTCAAATCCAATGAGAGTAAGGTTCAAACCACACTCATCTCCCTCATTTCTTCCCTTTTGCTGTAATTGATCTTTGAACCTCTTCATATGATGTAATTTATTCCTTTCTTCCTCCTCTTTTCCTCTTCTCCCATTTCCTGTTTCTCCACTTAATTAAATTTTTATCATCATATCAAAATGAATTTATACCCATGCCCTCTTTCAATGTATATTCCTTCTAAATGTCATAATAAATATAAAGTTCTCAAGAGTTACAAGTATCATCTTCCAAAGCCCTTGTTGAATAACATATATATATATATATATATATATTTTTCTTTTCTGTTTACCATTTTATACCTCCCTTGAGCTATGTATTTGAAGATTAAGTTTTCCATTGAACTCCGGCATTTTCATCAGGAAGGTTTGGAAGTTTCCTATTTCATTGAATGTCCATCTCTTCCCCTGAAAGATTATGCTTAATTTTGCTGGGTACTTGATCCTTGATTGCAATCCAAGCTACTTTGCTGTATGGAATATTGTATTCTAAGCCCTCCAGTCTTCTAATGTAGATGCTACAAGGTCTTGTAGAATCCTGATTGTGGCTATACACTATTTAAATTGTTTCTTTCTGGTTGCTTGCAGCATTTTCTCATTGACTAGACAATTCTAGAATTTGGACACAATATTCCTTGGCATTTTTAATTTGAGATCTTTTTCAGGAGGTGATTGGCTTAAGGAGGGAATAATATACACACTCAACTGGGTATTTTACCCTACAGGAAAATGGAGGGGGGTTAGGGGATAAAAGATGGGATGATAGAAGGGAGGGAAGATTGAGGGAGAGGGTAGTAAGATTCTTTGGATGACTAATTTGCCCTCTGGTTCTAGGACCTAAGGGAAATTTTCCCTGATGATTTTTAAAAGTCATTTTTTATGGCTTTTTGGTTTTCAACATTCATTTCCACAAGATTTTGATTTACATTTTTTCTTCCCATCTTTCCCCTACCCCACCCTAAAATAGCAAGCCTACTGAATACTCCTTCCCCCAATCTGTTCTCTCTTATATCTTCCTCCATATCCCCCTTAAATTTCTAGTAGGGCAAGATGGATTTCTATACCCTGGTGCCTGTATATCTTATTCCCCAGTTGGATGTAAAAAACAAAATTCATTTTAAACATTTGGTTTTAAAACTTTGAGTTCCAGACTTTTTTCCCTTTCTTCCCTCCTTATCTTCCTCAACTGGGAAGATAAGCAGTTCAATATAGGTTGTACATGTGTAGTTATCCAAATCATTTTCATAGTAGTTATATTGTGAAAGACTAACTATATTTCCCTCCATCCTGTCCTGCCCTCTACTTATTCTATTTTCTTCTTTGACTTTATCCTTTTTCAAAAATGTTTGCTTCTAACTACCCTCTCCCTCAATCTTCCCTCCCTTCTATCATCCCATCTTTTATCCCCTACCCCCCTCCATTTTCCTGTAGGGTAAGATACCCAGTTGAGTGTGTATATTATTCCCTCCTTAAGCCAAATTCAATGAGAATATGGTTCCCATTCCCTTTCACCTTCCTGCCCTTCCCCTCCATTGTAACAGTTTTCTCTTGCCTATTTTATATGAGATAATTTACCTTACTCTATCTCTTCCTTTCTCCTTCTCCCAATAAATTCCTCTCTCACATCTTAATTTTATTTTTTAGATATCAACCCTTCATATTCAACTCATCCTGTGCTCTCTATCTATGTATACATGAACATACATCTTTCCCACACTCACGTATATATTTATATACACATATACCCTCCTATACATATATATGTATGTATATACACATATACACTGAAAAAACTCTTATGAGTTACAATGATCATTTTTCCATGTAGACATATAAACTTCAATCAATTCTTTATGATTTCTTTTTCCTGGTAGTTTTCTCATGCTTCTCTTGCATCTTCTATTTGAAAGTCAAATTTTCTGTTCAGCTCTGTTTTTTTTTCATCAAAAATGCTTGAAAATCCTCTATTTCATTAAATGACCATATTTTCACCTGTAGCATTATGCACAGTTTTGCTGGGTAGGTGATTCTTAGTTTTCATCCTAATTCCTTTGACTTACAGAATATCATATTCCAAAACCTTCAGTCCCTTGATGTAGAAGCTGCTAGGTCTTGTGTTATCCTGATTGTATTTCCACAATACTCAAATTGTTTCTTTGTGACTGCTTGCAGTATTTTCTCCTTGACCTGGGGACTCTGGAATTTGCTATAATATTCCAAGGAATTTTCTTTTTGGGATCTTTTTCAAGAGGTCATTGGTGAATTCTTTCCATTTCTATTTTACCCTCTGGTTCTAGAATATCAGTGCAATTTTGCTTTATAATTTCTTGAAAGATGATGTCTAGGCTCTTTTTTGGATCACACCTTTCAGGTAGATCAATAATTTTAAAATGATCTCTCCTGGATCTATTTTCCAGGTCTGTGGTTTTTCCAATGAGATATTTCACATTGCCTCCTATTTTTTTCGTTTGGATCTGTTTTATATTATCTTGATTTCTCATAAAGTCATTAGCATCCAGTTTCTCCAGTCTAATTTTGAAAGGAGTTATTCTTTTCATTGAGTTTTTGAAATTCCTTTTGTATCTGCCAAATTCAGCATTTCAAGGCATTCTTCCCCTTATTGGCTTTTTGGGCCTCTTTTGCCATTTGAATTAGTCTATTTTTAAAGGTGTTTTTTTCTTCAGTGTATTTTTTGATCTTCTTTTAGCTGGCTGTTGACTTTTCATAATTTTCTTGCATCATTCTCATTTCTTTTCCCAATTTTTCTTCCATTTCTCTTACTTGGTTTTCAAAATCCTTCTTGAACTCCTCCATGGCCTGTAAGCAGTTCATATTTTCTTGGAGGCTTTTGATGCAGGAATTCTGACTTTTTGTCTCCCTCCTGCTCCATACCTTGATCTTTTTTGTCCCCCAAAAAAGGATTCTATGGTCTGTTTGTGCTTCAATTGCTTGCTCATAGTGGCAGCCAGTTCCCTGACTTTTGAGCTCTTTGCCATGGTAGAACTCTGCTTCCATAATGGAGACAGCTTTGTCCCAAATTCCTGGGGTTTTTGCAGCTGCTGGAGCTATTGCCTTTTAAAGATCCTTCTTGACCTCTTCCAAGAAAGCTTTTTGGACTTGAGAGCAGTATATATTGAGATTTTTTTATGTTGGAATATCGACAATGTTGTTACCTTCTGAACTTTTATTTTTGTCTTCCCTGTCACTGTAATTTCCCTATGGTCAGTAGATTTTTTTTTGTTGCTGCTTTTTGTTTACCTTTTTTTTTTACTGGCTTTTAAAATTGCTTTCTGCTTCTAGGACACAGGAACACTGTTCCAAGCTTCTTGTGCTGGAGTACAGGAGTCTGGTCACTGGCTTTGTGTGCTGGGGCCTCAGTTTCTGGCAACTGAAGGCTGTAGGGGACTCAGCTTACCTGGTGCTGAGCTGGAGTTGGTAGTGGCATTTTGTGTTTGCTTACGCCAGGTGAACTTTCTGTGTATTTCCCCAGGGCTAGACTAAAGCTTACCAGGTGAGTAGGAGTGGTTTGGCCCCTGGAGGACACCTCCTCACTGGGGATACACTGGAGCATGGGTATGTTTAGCTGTTGGTGGTTGCCTGTCCCCTCATGGTGGTTCTTCAAGCTGGAGTCTGCTGGTTTGCCTGGCCATGCCAAGATATGTGGGGTGGGAGATTAGGTTCCAGGTATTGGCACTTGTCTCCTCCACCACCCTGGGGCTCAGGATGTCCTGCTGGTTTGTCATCCCATTGTCTAAGGTAAAGTATACATCCATTCCTTCTGTTATTAATTAGAATTAAATGTTAATGACTGAACTAATTAATTAATTGTACAGGAAACATAAAAGGGTTTGAGTTTTTGCTGGTGACTATTATGTCCAAACAAAATGTATCAGTTTTTAAAAGGGTTGATTCTCTAGGGACCTCAGATGACTTCCTTATGTGGGACATCCTTATACTATAAATCTCCACAACAAAATAGAACCTTGGTGAAGGTGGAAACCAACCAGAGCAGAAAAAATGTTTCAACTATAATAGTCGTGGCTGCTAATACATTATATTTTATGGTTTTTGTTTGATTAAATAAAGCCTTTCCTAAATTCAAGGAATTATTAGCCTGAATGCTTGGTTGGGAAGTGAAGGATTTTTCTCCCTTTGTGTGAGGATCTAGATGTAAGCTAAACTCTGTATTCTTTTGGGACACTGTCAATGAGGACAAGATTATAAGATTTTTACAGAGAAAATCTCCCCCCTTCCAATATTGCACATGATCCCTGAATAGACCTTTGGTTCTGGGACATAAATAATATTAAGTTTATTCTATTTTTTCAATTCAACTTCTCTGTCCATAACTGATTTTACTTATTTCTCAGAGGAGATTCCTAATTTCTTGCTAACAGATTTTTTCTAGCCCTTCCTCTTGTCTAATATCATTCTTGCATCTCTAGAATTAAAAATATAAAATGGATCTGTGAATTCATAAATCAGGGCATTCCCTCCAAGATGCAGGTAGCAACTCATCCATACCTGATCATCCTGTTTGACTTGTCTCTGTTCACCCATAAATTTGCTTCTGGGGGTCTACTCAATTATTGGAGGCTTTTCTTTATCTCTATTGAAATTGTGAAGATATCATAAAGAACATTGGATTTCTACCTCATTATCCATGTGATCAGACCATCTTTTCTTCTTCTCATCTTTGTCCTAGATAGTATCTTTTACTTTTGTTCTTCAGTATTCCCCATTGGTTGCATGTTTCAGTCTGCTTATCCAGCATGTATTTTCCCCCAATTTTCTTTGTTATAATCATTAAAATAATTATTTGGAGACTATCATATTCTGTGTATCACTGCTATAGAACAACACCAATATCATGTTGGTATTTAAAATGTGGGTCTTTGTTTCCATGGGAAACTGGGGGAAGGTGTTTGTGTTTTTTAAGGGAATATGGTATTTTCTTAAAGGAAATCTAGCCTACTTTCCTCTCTTTTAACTCTTGGCTCAATATACTGCCAGTCTTCATCTCTTTCCCAAATATTCATTCTGAAGGAGAAGCCCAATGGGGTGTCCTCTTAAATACATGTTTAGAAGATAGGTATTCTTCACCCACTTGGCCTTTTTTGTATATAGACTAGCTAAACTCTGAGTTTACAAATTTCTTTGAGGAGGTTCTGAAATATTCTAGGACTTGACAGTAACTGTACACAAATATCATGCAAAAAAGAGCATCTGGACAACTTCCCTATCCACAGGAAAAAAAAACTCTCTTCAGTTTGGACTCTATGTTGGTTCCTCCTTTGACACAGTGGGAAACACCTTTGGTGAGTATGCATCTATCTGTTTTGTGCCCCTTCTGCTTTTTATTGTCAGAGTGTCACCAACAGTGTTATTTCTGATATATTTTGCAATGAATCTTGAATTATTTTGGTTTATGGATCAGAGACACCATTTTTTGGGAAAAGAACCTTTAAGGTGGCATTTTTATATCCAATTAAAAACTTTTTCACAATTAACAGACAGTGGGCAGCATTGAAGAAGAAACTCCGCATCTCCCACATAGCCACCTTAAATACCCGTAAAATATGACTCTAAACAAATTTTAGGGCTCCCAAACTCACAAAAATACAGAAAATCACATCTCCTGCTGAAGGCATCTGGGCAGGTGGTGCTCATCACAGCATGCTGGGAGCCAAAACCAGCCCAGCCTGAAACTGTGTTGGGTGGTGGTCCTGGGGTGCATTTTCAGTGAGCCAAAGCTGCTGTGGACTGCAGCGGCCTCCTCATAGCTCTGGCAGCCTCAAAACCCCCAGATATTTGGGAAAGAGCTTTTCCCTCTGGAAGCAGAGTTCCACAGAGCTAAAAAGACAAGTAATTCACTGGCACCATGAGTAGGTAAAGGAAGCAAAGTAAGAACAGCAAGCAAACTTTAAATTCCTTTTTTGGGGACAAAAAAAGATCAAAGCATGGAACAGGAGGAAGACAACACAATCAGAACTCCCACACCAAAAGCTTTCAAGAAAAATGTAGACTGCTTACAAGCCATAGATGACCTTAAGAAGGATTTTAAAAACCAAATAAGAGAAGTGGAGGAAAAAGGGGAAGAGAAATGAGAATGATGGAGAAAATCATGAAAAGAGAGTCAGCAACCTGACTGAAGAAAATAACACCTCAAAAATAGATGAATTCAAATGGCAAAAGAGTCCCAAAAAGCCAATGAGGAGAAGAACACCTTAAAAAGTCAAATTTGCCAGATGGAAAAAGAATCTCAAAAGCTTTCTGAAGAGAATAATTCCTTCAGAATTAGAGTGCAGCAAATGGAGGCAAGTGACTTGAGAAATCAAGATACTATTGAACAGATCTGAACAAATTTAAAAAATAGAAGGAAATGTGAAATATCTCCTGGAAAAAACCATGGAGGTGGAAAATAGATCCAGGAGAGACAATTTAAAAATTATTTTTTTCTCTCACTTACCTTACCACCCCCAACTGGGTAATAGGGGAAAACAACCCTTTGTGATGTATATCCATAGTTAAGCAAAGCAAATTCCACTTTGGCTATGGAAAAAAAATAGACATGTCTCAATTTGCCCTCTGAGACTATCTCAGGAGGATGGTAGGATAATTTATCATGACTTCTCTGCAATAGTAGTAAGTCATTGCATCAATCAGAGTTCTTACATCTCCCAAAGTTATTTGTCTTTACAATGCTGTTATTGTATAACTTGTTCTCCTAGTTCTACTTACATAGGAGTCCTTTTCATCTTCCTTTGATCTCTTCAAAGTACAGACCTAGCAGTGATATCATTAAGTCAAAAGCTATGTACAGTTTAGTAATTTTGGGGATATGGTTCCGAACTATTTTCCAGAATGGCTGAGCCAATTCAGAGGTCCATCAGTGGTTCATCAATGTTCCTGTTTTCCTGCAGTCTCTCTAACATTTATCATTTTTACATGTTTTTGTCAACTTTCAATTTCCTTGCCAATTGTTCTCTTTCTTAGTGCTGACATAAATGTGTCCCTCAAAATGATTTTCCTCTGTAAACCCTCCTCACAAATACAGCAGAATATTTCAGTTTCTGAAAAAAGCAAATCTAATACAATATCCAAATTATTACAGTCATTTCCTTACCAATAGTAGAAATTAAAGTTAACTTTAAAGGGATCACTTACATAATATCATTCCTCTGTCTCCTGAAGTTCTCAAAGATAACCAGCATAACTACATCAAGAACAGGTCATGTTACTTATCAAATGAGTCATGAAGTATTTTTGTAATAGCAAAATGTAGAAACAAAAGGAAACAAATTGGAAGCAAATTTCTCTCAAAAGGATAATGGCTGAACAAATTGTGGTATAGGAATATAACAGAATATTTCCTCATCAGAAATGATAAATGTAAGTAATTCTGAAAAACATGAAAAGAGGTATAGCGAATAATGCAGAACCAAGAAAGCAGAACAATGAGAATAATATACACAGTAACTACACTGATGTCAGCAGAAACAATATTAAAAGGCAGATGAACCTAGATTAATGGAGATGACTAATCTTGGTTCCATACAGCCAATGACGAAATCCATTTACCTCTAATCAGTAGAGATGTGAGGGATCAAGAATGCAAAATGTTGTATATCATGTCATCTTAAATCATTGTCAGTTCAGTTTTGCCTATTTTTCTTTGTTACTATGGTGGGTTCATTTGAGGTAGAGTGTATTTGCCAATGTCTGATTGGAAAAAAAAAGCATCAGCAACATATTCTAAAAAATAAAGAGACATGACATGCAAGATTAAATTCATTTTCTTTTCATAGGATTATTAGACTGGGAAATCACAGGGATGCCATCAATATAATACTCATATTTTAGCACAGCATTTCCACAGTTTCATATGCTATTTTGTGGAGAAGATGGAAGATTAGTGCTTGATTATATTATAGTTAGATGTATTTGAAACTGGAAGAATGACCAGCCCCAAAGAATAATTATCAATAGTTCAATATCAAGCTGGAATAGATATCCTAAGATGCAGAGCAATGGGTGCTTGTAGATATTCAAGAGCAGACTGAATCTGCACTCTTCTGCATAATACGGAGAATTCTTTTCAGATATTAGGTATTCAAGATGTGTTTTGTGTTGCCATCCACATCTTAGAGCATATGATCATATAAGTACTAATGCAAAATTATCCTTTGCATTTGAAAATTCTCTTTTTCTAAACTAGTCTTGATACCAAGATGACATAAATTTGTGGGAATTCATGTAATTTATGGTCAGCGATAATTTCAACTGAAAATACAAAATCTCCCATATCCATTATTTCCTGTTCAGATCATGCAGCATGCAGTAGCTTCATTTTCACAAGTGATTATAGAAATTAAATTACATTCCACATTTCAAAAAAAATGAGGAAAGCTGGAGGAATGAATGAACATTCTCATTGTATTCTATGGAAAACATTTAACATATTAAACTTACCTATGGAAATAACCTATAAAGTAGATAAGCCAAAGTAAATTTTGACATGAGTATTTTCAAAGATAATTTCTGACAATTAGCTTTTCTTTTTCTCCATCTTTTTATTTCCTCTCTTTCACCTTTTCCCTTCTTTTTTTATTGATTTATGTGTTTACTTTTAGTTTACAAGATTCAGTTCCAGAATTCCTTAAGTTTCAAATTTCCTCCCCACCTTCCCCTTCCCCAAATGGCAGTGTGCAATCAAGTGGGATCTGCAAATAGTTTCACATTAGACAATAGTCTGATCATAAAGAATAGGAAACAGGAAACAAAACCAAACATGAAAAAGAAAGAGAGCAGGTAGTTTGCTTCAATCTGCATTTAAACTCTGTTCTCTCTAGATCTTTCTCTGAATGTAGACATCTCCTTCTATCATGAATCTTTTGGAGTTGTTTTATAACCTTGCATTGCTGAGAAGAGTCCAGTCTTTCAAAGCTGGTCATCACACAAACATTGTATCTGTAATTGTGTCCAAATTTCTCCTGGTTCTGTTCTTCTCACTTAGCATCAGTTCATATAAGCCTTTCCAAGTAAATATGAAGTCCATCTGCTCCTCATTTCTTATGGCACAATGGTATTCCATTATATTCATATACCACAACTTGGTTAGCCATTCCCCAATTGATGGGCATACCCTTAATTTCCAATTTTTTGTCACCACTAAAGGAGCTGCAATAAATATTTTTGTACATATGGGTCTTCTTCCCACTTCTATGATGTCTTTGGGATACAACCCTAGAAGTGGCATTACTGGGTCAAAGGGTATGCAATTATTTATAACACCTTGGGCATCATTTCAGATTGCTCTCCAGAATGGTTGAATCAGTTCACAACTCCACCAACAATGCATCAGTGTTC
>JAQQSW010012535.1:0-12505 GCA_028646575.1 Pseudocheirus occidentalis
TGACATAATAATTTCTAAAAGAAATTGATATTCCAGGTTTTTTTCAGTAAAGTTACAATTGGCTTGTTTGCTGTCCTTCACAATGGCTTTTCTGGTATGGCCCCTATCCAATGCTTTTTTGTCTTTTTGCACAAACTTGGCTGGAGAAATGCATTTCCTATAATCTCTTTTTGGCTTGATAATAATACTCTTTTTAAGTCTTTGTTGGAGTGAGACTTTATGACCCTTCACTCTGTCACCAATTTTACTGGAATAGTATGACCAATTGTTAATGGGAAGAACACTTGTAGAAGGGTTCATGAACTACTTAGCTGTAGAAATCCTCAGGGTACCCTAGAATTTTAGGTAGTAGCTGCTCTCTGGGATCCAGACTGTGAATGTAAATTTAGTTAGGAGAATAACTCCTAGCAAGTGCTCCCAAGGGATAATTGCTATAGGTCAGGAAAAAAACCCTTCGAGTTCATCTAGTTCAACCACTTTGCATAATTTTATTTTAGAGGTTTATTAATGATTTTTGTCTGTCACAGTCAGTTCTGTACACATCACCCCTCTCTATAATAAACCTTCCCTTGTAAAAAAAGATTAAAGCAGTTTTAGGTCAAACCAATTGATAAATCAACCACATATGAATGCATATATAACATTCCATCCTCAGAGTCCCCCATTTTTTCTGTGAGGAAGTTAAATATTCTCATCTCTTCTCTTCTCTATATCCAGGTGATTATAGTATTTAGCTTCATTTTTTTTTCATTTACATTTTCATTGGTGAGTGTATTTTTTTCCTGGAGCTACTTATTTTACTCAACCTCTATTCACAAAACTCTTCCTATGTTTCTCTGCATGACTTATAGTTACCTTTTCTTGTGACACTACCTTATTTCACAGAAAGGGAAACTGAGGTCCAGTGTAAAATCACACAGTTATTGATGAGCAGAGCAGGGATTTGAACCCAGAGCTTTATGTTTCATATCCAGTGCTAATTACACTTGTTCACATTGCTATCATAGACATCATCCTTCCTGCTCCACTCAAACTGTGACCCTGTAGGACTTCACAGCTGTTCTTCTGGTCCACCCATTTCATGATGCTTATGGTGCCTTATGTTTGTTTAGATCAGATAAATGTCTCGAGACATGTTTATGAGCCCTTATGGAGATAAATATGTCTTATTCCAATACTGCGCTGGAAGAAATATGTTCACACATAACCAATATAATAGTGCCTGTTACATAGTAGGTACCTAATAAATGTTTGTTTGCACAAATACAGCACTTGAAGCACAGCAACTGATCACAAATCTCTCCACTGCAACTTTCTTTCTTCCCTTGGCAGAAAAAAACTCTTTTAAAAAAAATGAAAGATTTAAAACAGATAAAGTAAATTTCTATATCTGCCCTGAGAGCAAGCACAGCAAGGTTTTCAGCCCAAATACTCATTACAGCTATCTGGAGGGGCAGAAGGCTGATTTTCAGTTGTATATTTTAAAGTATTAACACACTAAAAGAGTTTTGCAAAGTTCCTCATTCAGTTGGTTACTTCTTGGGAGGGCCATTTAGGCTCCCCTTCCTCCCTCCTCTTTCTCCCTAGTCCCATAAGTTGCCATAAACCATCATGGATTTTTGACAGGTGTTGGCAGGGTCCAGCCACCAGGAAACCTGCCCCACTGGAACTCCCACAGCCTCATGAAAAACGTAAAGAAGAGCAGGCATGTTGGAAAATTATATGATTTTTTTTTAGTGTTTATATCCACAGACATATCCACATATCTGAAGACATAAAACTCGAAATTACTTGTTTTGGGGGGGGCAGCACAAGACATTTTACCTTCTTTCCCTTTATCCTCTAACTATGATCAGTTCTCCTTTTTGCTCCCTAAAGAAAACATACAGAAGGAACCACTTCTTTGTAGCTAGAAGTGAACTCTGTCAAGACAGTTCCATTTTCCTAACATGAGTTGTTACAAGTTTAAGAGACCACTGGAGGCGTTTAAGCTGGGAACAAATCTCAATCTGATGCTACACCTATTTGCTTTTTATGACAGAAATAAATCAAAATCAGACACATGGCACAAAAACTCCCTGCTGCAGCCCCAAGTGCCAGTTTCTTGATGATGCCAATGCCTTTAGCTTCACTGTATGTTTTGGCTGCTGGAGGCTCAATTTTTCAATTAAGGATCAAAAAAAGAAAACAGCCTCAGGTAAATTTGCCAAGCTAGACAATGAGACTCTTGTTCTATGTGAAAAATTTTAGTTTATTTTAATCTTTACGTTTGTGTTCATATTGACTTTTGAAAAGAGTGTTGGAAATGGAGACCAGCCAGGTTATGTTTACACAAAGATTAAGACGACCTGATTGTAAGTGGAACATAGGGCTTGTGATAATGCTGTGAAGAACTGGTGGCCCAGCAAGACACCATCAAACCCCTCCATGGCCTTTTAGCTTTTGATTACTGAGGTGTTGTCGAAAATGTATACTGCTTTAAAGAAAAATATTCATTGTGCAATTCTAGCAGTTAAAATAACTTATCAAGAGGGAGTTGACATGAGATATATTTTTAAAATTAGTTTTTCATGATGGGCCAAGTTCCTTTCTATTGGGCTTCTTAATTGAAATGTCATTGGCTTTTCCTGTTGTCCTGGGTGATGACTGTGCTTATTTTTAGCTGTACACTTCCTCTATGAGGTGAATTTGGTATGAAAGACAAAATTAACAAATTGCAATCATAAATCATAGAGGCAACCTGGCACAGTGAATAGAGCTGGGCTTAAAGTCAGGAAAACCTTGGTTCAAGTCCCTTTATACATACTAGTGTGTGACCAGCTATGTGACACCACAAAAGTCACATATGCTTTTGGCAGCACTACCCTTAGATCTGGGCAAGTAGGGCCTCTTCCTTGGGCCCATGAGCCTCAAGGTACCCCAGAAATTCAGAGGATATCAGCAGAAGTTTATCAAAATCCAAAAAACTTTAGCCTACAGTCACTCCAAGATTTACCCAACTTAAGACAAGCAAATCACCACAAACCCTCATTTGAGAATTGCTGTCTGTGCCCTTGACCTTAACTTAGAACCTAGGACCTGAAGGGTATCTTAGATAGGAGGACCATTGATATCTTGTCCATTCTGGGGTTTTGGGCTTATACCCTGGGAGATGGCCTCAATAGCTGCCTTCAGGGTTCTCGATGACTTTTATCATCTTTCCTATTCTCTGGCAAGGTTGGGGAGGGGGAGGAATTGTCTGCCTGCCACCAGTCTACATCCCCCGTATAATGGTGGGGAAGGTGGATGGGATAACTCTTGCACTCTTCCTGAACCTCTGTTAGACCAGTCTACCTGTTGACCCTGAGAGCTCAGTATGGAAGGTAGGGGAGCTCCCCCATCCTTACTCTTTGAGGAAGATATGAGACCCATAGAGGCTGACCTGCACTCTTTCAAATCAGATTGAAGCTCAACTTCTCCTACCTAGACACTCTAAAAATCTTCACCTGAACTGATTGAACAATAAATAAACAAGTTAAATACCTCTTCTCTATCCATTCTTCTAAAAGTCTTCATGGCTAAATCAGCATACCTCAAATGGGTCCATTATAGGCTGCAGAGACAGTACCAGTTTATATTGGTAAAGAAAGTTTTGCACATCAATGTGCAAATAATTGGTCAAGTTTTTAAAAAATCAGAAAAAAGTGAGAAAAAAGTCTTGGCATTTTTAATTTAAATATTCATAATTCAAATTTGTTTGAGTATCAGCACTACATACTCAGAAAATCAATTAATACCAGTTTTTGCTTGAAATGCCAAAAATATTTTTGTAGGGCATTTTTCTTTTGCTTTTTTTTCCTAAGCAGGCAATATAATTATACTGCTTTTACTTTGGGGATCACAAACCATTCTATAGAGTAAAAAAAATAGTATATGATACACCTTTTGATAGCAGCACCATTCTTAAGATTGTCAAGAACCCAAGCTTTCATTATCTCAAATTCTTTCTTCTTTATCCTTCTACCTAGACAGTCTTTAAGTCAGGGAGTAAGAAAATTCTTCCTTTATAAGATCTCTTGGATTGGTCCTTCTTTCTATTTATACTGCCACTAGATGTATGGAAGTCTGAAAGATGGATAGGATCAGGCAACAAGATAAGGATATATTATCTTTTGAAGAGCACAGATCATCATAGATTTAGACAAAGGTGTGACTGGCCCAGGATCACTCCGTTTTTAGATTTATAATATTATAAACCTGTCAAATAAGCCATATTTAAATAACAAGCATTATATAAATTCTGTTAATGATACTTTTTAGCTTTAATTCCAGTGAATAGCAATTAGGTCTCAGAATAGAGTGAGTGTTCTGGATTTAGAATTAGGGAAATTGAACTGGAATCCTAACTCAAACACTTACTAGATATGTGACCCTGGGCTAGTAACTTTACCATTCTCAGCCTCTTCTTCTGCATTTATAAAATGATGGCATAATAATATATGGTTACTGTGAGGTTTGCATAAGATAAAACACATAAAATATTTCACAAAAGGTAAAGTGCTATATGAATGGTATTTCTTCTTCTTATTTTCTGACATTACCTCTAAATATTGGAGAAATTTACTTTGGTCCTATAGCTCTCTATTTACATATATGAATGTACCTATAGTATATCTCTGTTTTAGACCTAACTGTATCTCCCACTATAAAAGAAACATCAAGTCTCCACTTATATTAGGTCAATTTCTGGACTTTCCTCCATATACTCTATATTATTCCTGTCATTTTAATTTTGAACTCTTTTTCACTTCTTTTCCAGTCACCTAAATCATATGAATACTTCAAAGTCTAACTGAAATAAGTTCTCTTGGCCGTCTTCTAAAATATATCTAACCCATGGCATCCAATAATGAGCTTACCTTAAGTTCTAGAGCACTTCTGTAGCATACATTTTTGCACTGTTATACAATGTAATTTGTACATTTTGTCTTGTCTCTTGCAGCTAGATTTTAGGATGGCATAACTCAGAGAGCATATGTTTGGGGTTGATTTTTTTTCTTATTACTCCAGGGCTTTACAAAGTGTTAAAGTACTACACATTAAATGGTTTTAAAACACTAACTTATCATGATAATATCACCATTGTGAGAAAGAAATCCTTGGGAACATGGGGGATATGAATATTGTAATAGTAGCATATATTTTTGTAAGGCGTAAAATCTGTAAATGCATTTGATCATGGAAAACCATTTTAGCTGAAGTGAAAAAGCTCTGCTACCCAGCTTCAGGTTTTAAGCAATGACTAAAGTTTTATCCTCTAAATGTGAGAAGTATTCTATCTAAAAAGAGCAACATGTACCCATACTACATCCTCAATATTAGTAAATAAAGAGTGTTTAATGTCCTATGTGTTATAATACTTGGTAAAGGAGATGGGAATACAATTTTCTCCTTTTTGTGGTTTCATCTTAATGAATAATATTATGGTTACAGCTTTTTTAAAAATTTCTGAAGCAAATCTAAGAATTCTATGTTTAAGGAAACAAATTGAAACTTTTTCTCTACATATTTCAAGTTCAAAGAAAGTTAAATTCTGTCTGACTAGATTGCAATATGAAAAAAATATTTGTGATCTAAATGAATGGTTTTACCCATTTTCATGGTTACTTCCATACTTCTATTAATGAAGTGTCTGGTTCCCAATGAGCAATCATTCTCAAAGCAATCTTTTGTAAGGTGCATTGGACTGTGATAATGATTGACTTAAAAAAAATCTTGAAATATGCAATGGAGGATGGAACTTTGTACTTTTAATTTTCTAGCTTTACATTTTCCAGAAGTGATTTGGCCGTTGACACTTTTTTTGGGGGGGGGGAGTTCCCACATTCAAGGAAATTTTCTTGTATTATTTCTTGAATTATGGTGATCAGGTTATTTTTTTTTAATTTGTCACATTCTTTTGGGAGACTTATAATACTTAAGATGGCGATATACTTCCTGTCTTTAAGTTTAATGTTTGGTTCATATATGGCTCATTTAAAAAAATGTTGTTCCTTCTTATTTATCTTTTATATTATCTTTAACTTCAGGGAATTTTCATTCCCAATTTGTTATTATCTCTTCTGTTTCTTTTTGTTTCATTTCACTTTTTTTATTACTCACAATTTTTTTCTTTTATGTAACAGTTTATTTTCCCCCATTTAAACATTTGTCCTAAAAACTTTGAAGACAAAATTCTCTCCCTTTTCCTCTCCATACCCCCCTTGTTGAGAAGGCAAACAATTTAATATAGGTTATACATGTGTAGTCATGCAAAAAAATTCATAATAGTCATGTTGTGAAAGAAAATAAAGAACAAAAAACCCTCAAGAAAAATAAAGTTTGAAAAATATATATACATCAATCTGTGTGCAGACACCTTTCTCTGGGGATAGATAGCATTTTTCATCAGAAGTCCTTCAGAGTTGTTTTGGATTCTTGTGTTACTGAGAATAACTAAGTCATTCACAGTTGATAATCTTACAATATTGCTGTTATTTTGTACATTTCACTTTGCATCAGGTCATTGAAATCTTTACAGGTTTTTCTGAAAGCACCCCATTGATCACTTCTTATAGTACAACAATATTCCATCAAAATCACATACAACAATTTGTTCATTCACTCCCAGTTAATGCACATCCCTCAATTTCCAATTCTTTGAAAAGAGATACTATCAATATTTTTGTATATAGGACATTTTCCTTTTCTGTCTTATTAGACAATTTGTGAAGTATGAGGTGGTACCTCAGAATTGTTTTAATTTACATTTATCCTGTCAAGTGTGAATTAGAGAATTTTTTTCATATGGCTATAGACAGTTTTGATGACTTTGTCTGGAACTTGATCATATCTTTTGATCACACATAAGTTAGGGAATGGCTCTTATTTCTATAAATTTTGCTCAGTTCTCTTTATGTTTGAGAACTAAAGCCTTAATCAGAGAAAATAGCTTCAATTTTTTTCACAGTTACTATTACTAACTATATTTACCTCTATCCTATTTCCCTTCATTTCTTCTATTCACTCTCTCCTTTCACCCAGTCCATCTTCAAATGCGTTTTGCTTTTACTACCACTTCCCCCAATCTTCCTTCTATCAACCCCCCTTCTCTTATTCCCTTTCCATTCTACTTTCTTGTAGGTTAATATAGATTTCTATATCAAATTCAGAGTGGATGTTATTCCCTCTTTGAGCCAGTTTTGATGAGAGTAAGGTTCACTAACTTCCTTTCACCTCCCCTCTCTTCTACTCCAATGCAAAAAATTTTTCTTGCCTCTTTTATGTGAGATAGTCTGCCACATTCTACCTCTCTCTGTTTCTTACAGTACATTCCTCTCTCACCCCTTAATTTTATTTTTTAGATAACATCCCTTTATATTCAATTCCTCCCTATGCCCTCTGTCTATATATACTACTTCTAACTAACAACAAGAGTGGTTGTGTGAGTTCCAAGTATCATCTTCGCATCTAGGAATGTAAAGAGTTTAACCTTATTAAGTCCCTTACGATTTCCATTCTGTGTTTACCTTTATATGCTGCTCTTGAGTCTCATATTTGAAAGTCAAATTTTCTATTCAGTTCTCATCTTTTCATCAAGAATACTTAAAAGTCCTGTATCTCATTGAATTTCTCATTTTTTTCCCTTGAAGGATTTATATTCAGTTTTGCTGCATAGGTGATTTTCGCTTATAATCCTAGTTTCTTTGCTCTCCAGAATACCATATTTCAAACTCTCCAATCCATTAATGTAGAAGATGCTAAATCTTGTGTTCTACTGACTGTGGCTCCATGATACTTGAATTGTTTCTTTCTGACTGCTTCGATATTCTCTCCTTGACCCAGAAATTCTAGAAATTGACTATAATATTCCTGGGGGTTTTAAATTTGATATATCTTTCAGGAGGTGATTGGTGGATTCTTTCCATTAATATTTTCCCCTCTGGTTCTAGACTAGGAAGAGAATTTTCACTGATCATTTCTTGAAATATTATTTTTAGGCTCTTTTTTTATCATGGCTTTCAGTTAGTGCAATAATTTTTAAATTATCTTTCCTGGATCTACTTTTCAGTGAGATAGCTCCAATTGTCTTCTTTTCCTTTCCTTTATTGTTTCTTGATTTCTTTTAATGTCATTAACTTCCATTTGTTCCATTCTTATTTTTAAGGAATTATTTACTTCAATGAGTTTTTGTATCTCCTTTTCCATTTAGTCAATTCAAATTTTTAAGGAATTATTTTCTTCATTGCATTTTTGTGCCTCTTTTCCTATTTGGCCAGTTCTTCTTTTTAAGACATTTTTCTCCTCATTGACTTTTTGTATCTCTTTTACTAATTGGCCTAATCTGTTTTTTAAAGAGTTATTTTCTTCAGTATTTTTCATATCTCCTTTACCAAGTTGTTGATTAATTTTTCATGATTTTCTTGCATCGCTTTCATTTCTATTCCAATTTTTCCTCTACCTCTCTTCCTTGATTTTCAAAGTCCTTTATGAGATCTTCAATGATCTAAGACCAATTCGTATTTTTCTTGGAGACTTTGGATGTAGGAGTTTTGACCTTTTATCTTCTTCTGAGTGTAGTTTTTTAAATCTTATTTGTTACCATATTAACTTTCTCTGGTTAAATTTTTTTTCTGTTGTTTGCTCACTTTCCAAGTCCATAACTTGACTTTTGACTCTTAGTTAAACCAGGGCTCACTTTCAGGGTGGAAGGTGCAATTGTCCCAAGTTTCAGGGGTTTTATGCATCTGTTTTCAGAAATACTTCTAGGGACCTGTAAGTTTTCAATTCTTCCAAGGTTGTATGATCAAAATAGAAATGTTTACTCCTCTCCTGGACTGTACTCTGTTCTGTGAGTGATAACAAGCACTCTTTTCTGCCCTGGATTTTTAAGAAGGGTCCCCACTCCACTGTGGCTTCAAGACTGTTGTGTTAGTGCTCTTCCTTGCCCTGGAACAGTCACCCTGGACTGCAACCCAGATGCAAGCATGGGCAAAGAAATGGAGTTCTGCCTCAGTGCAAGCAAAGGGACCCCTCTAATCTCCTTCTGACCAGATGCTTAAATGCTTTACTGTCTGTGGGCTAAGAGTTCTAGAAGGAGGCATTATAACTGCTGATTCAGGGACTCCCAAGGCTTGCTTCTGGTTTGCTGGGGTTTGGCACAACCTATGCTGGATTATACTCCTCTCTCAACCTGGTGCAACAGAACTTTCCTGCCAACTTTCTAAACTGCATTGGACTAGAAAATTGTTTCCCAATGTTTGTGGGTTATGTCACTCTAGAATTTGTTTAGAGTCATTATTAAAAGGTATTTGGTGGGGTTTCAGGGAGATCTCAGGTGAGTTCTTGCCTTTACTATGCCATCTTGGCTCTGCTTTCTTCCTCCCTTTTGTTTCTTTGTTGAGATTTGCCACTTTGCTTTCCAGTTTTTCTCTTCTGATGATTATTATAGCAAGAATGCTTCCACCCCAGGCAGAGTAAGCTTCTACTTTCCTACACTTCCTTTCCATAGTGTGCATATATATAGCATTTGGGAAGGAGTTGAATTTCATTGCTTATTACCTCAGGAATTTGGAGTAGAACAAATAAACAGGAAGAGATTGCTGTTGGATAATGTAGAAGTAGCAGCAAGGAATCCCTGAATGGATCCCAGACCATAAGTCTATGGGTCCTGTTACTCAGCCTAGATAAAATATGGTCACTCTTAGGGATGAGGATCTGAGTGATTGAGTTGACTTTCTTTGATATTAGTTCATCAGATTGTTAATTCATTAGAATTCTTAGAATCTTACCCTGAGAAGATAGCTACTATTATTTTATTTCTTGCGTATCATTCTTATTTTTGAAAGGTCTACAAGACCATGAAAATTAAATTGTTGGTTTTAAATGTCAGTTTGTAGTTATAAATTTAGTCATTTCGTTATGACACAAAATAGTTCACTAATAATTCTCATTTGCCTGGTGCCAAAAGATTCAAATAGTCATTTCAGGACCATGCTATTGATTTAAAGAATATTTCAATTCTGAGGTACCACCCTACACCTATCAGGTTGACTAATATGACAAAAAATGTCAGTTGTTGGAGGGGGTGTGGGAAAACTGGGATACCAAGGCACAGCAGTTTGGAACTATGCTCAAAAGGCTATAAAACTGTGGATGCCCTTTGATCCAACAATATCACAGCTAGATCTATATCCAAAGACATTTCCAAAAAGGGAAAAGAATCCAATTGTACAAAAATATTCTTAGCAGTTCTTTCTGTGGAAGCTAAGAATTGGAAATCAAAAGGATTCCTATTAATTGGAGAATGGTTAAACTGTGGCATATGATTGTAATGGAATATTATTGTGATATAAGAAATGGCGGGCAGGATGTTTTCAGAAAAACCTAGAGAGACTTACATGAACTGATGTATAGTGAAGTTAATAGAACAAGGAGAATGTTGTACACAGCAACAGCAATATTGTTCAGTGGAGAACTGTGAATCACTTAGCTATTGTCAGTAATTATTAGTCCAAGGACTAATAATGAAACATCATATCTATTCCAGAGAAAGAACTAATATTTTTTGAATATAGACTGAAGTATGCTATTTTCTCTTTCTTTCATTTTTTTCTTTTCTTCAAACCTTCTTTTACAAAGTGACCTAGATGAAATGTTTTGCATGATTATACATGCATAAACTATATAAGTTATGCAAGCCAGTTATGGGACATGCATTTTATTCCTATACACATATAGCCATCCACACATACACACTCATAAATGCTAAAATTATAAAGACACACAAGTATACTTTTTACAAACAAACAAACCATGAAATAGGATTAACTAATATTATGATCTATGGGGAGCCAGATAATAAAAGCTCAGCATAACATAGTGAGGTTTTCAATATTGCTAATTGTGTTATTTATTCTAGAAATTCAAAGTAAATTCACAGCCCCTAATCATGGTTACATAAGAAAGAGACCCTGGTCAAAGAAAAAAAATTAGGATACCAATAGGGGATTGTGTTGTAAAGACACTGAGGTCACTTAGATTTCAAAATAAATGCTAGAATTCTACGTGCTTCATTAAATAAGCCAACACTAAGAAGAAGGTATAACTCTTTAGAACTGATGGATTCCTCACTACTATCTTGACTGATATTTCAGAAGCTTCCCTCTGGGAAACTTCGACCCTTAGAGAGCTCTGCTCATCCATTTACTGGGGATATTTATTAACTGTTTTCATGAATATATCCATTGTTAAATTTCCTGGTTCTTTTTTGTCATTTGACAAAATGACATTTGGAAATTTTTGTCATTTGACAAATCACAAAATTTGACAAAATTTGACATTGATTCTATCTCACCTAATCCTAACATCAGACTTGGAATAAGTGTGATCTTGATCTGGATAATTTGGTGGAAATTGCAGGATTTGATGACAGTGAGTTCATGATTTCCTAGAAAAGATTGCAAAAATGGTCATCTATGCTTACCAGGTAGGCCAAAACAGACCCTTGTTATTCAGTAGACCAGGAACTTTGGGCCACTTGGGACAAATCTCACTAAAGAGGTAAGTATGAAACCTCCACAAATCCAAAGCAACTAGCCCCCTGGATTCAATGAGAAGAGGAATAGGAGAGTAAAAACTGCCCTTTCATTTGGGGACATAGTACAGAGAATGCAGTTTGAAGGTTGTGTTGTGATACAACACTGTCCTCAATTTTTGGTAATTAAAACACAAATCAAAATGTACATTAGCATTCCTTAGGGTACTAGTCTCTCATGGAGAGTATGTATGCAATAGTGTTTCTTCAAGATAATACACTAGAATAAAGAAAGAAATTACTGGAATGCATTTATATATATATATTCATATTTTATATGAATGAAAAAGGAAAATATGTTTTATCAATATGTAATATGGAGATAACATGAGAACTCTCAATAAATCTATATTTCAAATGATCACATGTCACAAATTATGTTAAAGTATCTTCAGGGAAGAATGGAAATTCTACAACATCCAGAAGCTACTTTTGTATCCTGACTCATTTGTTTATTTTTAGTATAATGCAATGCACTGAAATATTAGTGGGCCTGATTAGGTAGGTTCATAGATTCTACTGTCTAGTTTTAACTAAATGAATCCTCATAAAATGGACAAGTGATAAAAGAAAAATTTAAAAAAAAGATTTATGATACCAAATGATACCCATCTCCAACAAAAGAACTAATGCTTTCTGAATACAGACTGAAACACTTTTATTTGATTTATTTGAAATGTTTTGTTTATGTTTTCTTTTACAACACGAGTAAATGAAAATGTGTGTATGTGTGTGTGTGTGTGTGAGAGAGAGAGAGAGAGAGAGAGAGTTTGCCTTCTCAATGGGAAGAGAAGAAGAGAGAGAATTTAGAATTCAAAGCTTTAAAATGAATGCTAAAATTGTTTTTCATGTAATTGGGGGGAAATGGAATAGTAAACAAAAAAGGAAAAA
>JAQQSW010012536.1:0-12505 GCA_028646575.1 Pseudocheirus occidentalis
GTAACAGTTTAATAGTATGTTGGTTTCTCATAAAGTCATTAGCTTCTACTTGCTCCACTCTAATTCTGAAGGAATTATTCTCTTCAGAATGCTTTTGAGACTCTTTCTCCATCTGGCAAATTTGACTTTTTAAGGCATTGTTCTCTTCATTGGCTTTCTGGGCCTCCTTTGCCACCTGATTTAATTTGCTCTTTAAGGTATTGTCTTCTTCAGTCAGGTTGTTGACTCTCTTTTCATGACTTTCTCCCATCATTCTCATTTCTCTTTACAATTTTTCCTCCACTTCTCTTATTTGGTTCTTAAAGTCCTTTCTAAGTCGATCCATAGCTAGTAGATATTCTTCCAGTGTCCTGGAAGCATTTGGTGAGGGAGTTCTGACTGAGTTGTCTTCCTCCTGCTCCATGCTTTGATCTTTTTTGTCCATAAAAAAGGGTTCTAGAGTTTTACTATTGTTCCTACCTTGCTTCCTTTTTCTCATGTTGGCCAGTCTATTACTTGCTTGGTTTTTTAGCTCTGTGGAACTCTGCTTACTGGAGGGGGAAAGCTCTGTCCCAAATCGCTGGGGTCTTCACAGCTTCCAGAGCTATTAGTGGGGTGCTTCAGCCCCCCCCCCCAGTTTTGCCTCACTGAAAGCACACTCCAGGACAACCACTCAAGACTGTGATCCAGATCAAGGCCACTCCACACAGGAGCCCTTGGCCCTGATCAATCGCCTCAGCCCCCCTGCTATCTGCAGGCTGAGGGCTCTGAAGCAGCCTAGTGGAGGCTGCTGCTGCTCACAACCGTTTCTGCTGCCACAGCCGCCTCCCGATGCTTCCTTGCCCTGGGAGCAGTTTGGCTGGACCCAGTCTTCCCCCAATTTAGCAAAATCCACTGACCTTTCTCTTAGCCTTTTTTTTCTTCTAGACTGCTAAATGTGATAACTGTTCCTCCAGTGCAGGCAATCTGCTCTCCTATACACTAGGCTCCGCCTGACTGCCCCAGGGCCTGACCCGGCAGGGTTTTTAGGCTGCGGCTCCCAGACTGCTATGAAGAGCCCCACCTGTTCAGCTGCCTGTAGCAACAGATGTATTTTCAGTCCTTTGGAGAGTTTTGGAGCTTGAAAATCTGTTTTAGAGTCCCATTTTATGAGTTTTTAGCCTGATTGAGTGGGAGCTGCAGTGTTTTCTTTTTTCTATGCCGCCATCTTGGCTCCGCCCCCTGCCCTAATGTTGTTAATGGTTTCAACTGCTGTGTCTGCAATTCAAACTGCACAAAAGGTTAATAAATTATCAAAAATGTTTTTATACCTTTTAAGACACTACATGATAAAGATAAGGATCTTTTGTATAAGATCAAGTTATTACAACAATTAGTATTTGTGGTTAGGTGATGAGTTTAAAGCATTAAAAACTCAACTGTTACTTAGATGTGATTATAAATATGCATATGTTTGCATTACCCCTAACTTATATAATTCTTCTCATCCCAACACCACATAGGACAGAATCAGAGGTTGCTTATTGGGAGAATGGCGTAATTACAATATCACCATGGAAAGTTTTGTATCAGATTATGAAGAGACTGAACATAGCGAGATCCCTGGGACTGACCCAGGAGTTACAAAAACAGTTATTGATACATTGAAAAATATCTCCGTTTCAGAATATAGTAGCTCTTAGTATGCATCTGCTTTCTATATTAATCATTATAACTGTCTCTTACACATTTTGAACTTGCGTTATGCAAATTATGTCACATAACATTCAGGCTTTAGGAACTGAATTTCATGCCTTTAAGTTTTTTTATCAAAAAAGGGGGAATTTGTGGGAGCCAAAACACTTGATTCAATACCTAGATAACCCTGAGTGGTCAGCTCTAAGTGGGATACCTTTAATGACCTCGGCTTCTGCTCCTCAGTTGTATCCTTTGAAGATGCAGCTGCATAAGGATGTTATTTGAGTTTTGAAATCAGAGGCTTTGCCCTACTATTTTAATCACTTAGGTGAAAAATCTTTATTAAATTATCCATTCTGTGCTACTTCCAGGATATGACAGACTAGGATAATGATAAGAAAACTTGAGTCCTATTCCTTTGTTTCATTGCTCTATAAAACGCTTGTCTTAAGAATAGAAAAAAAAGCAGAGTTCTTCCTTGAATTACCCACATGGCCTGTTTCATTCGTATTGACGTCTCCAACCATTCTTAGTGTGGGACACTGAGTTGCTCTTTGTCCTTGAGCAATCAAATCAAGGATTTTCTCCCCACCCAAACCAAAGCAGAGCACGATGGCTTTTCCACAGCAGGGGGCATCAAACTAAGATTGTTAAGAATGTTCTTCCATTCCCATTATCTGTAATGTACATTAACAGACCAGACTTTTGAAATCAGGCCTTTAGAAAGAGGAGGGAATTCTGGATCTCCTAAAATCATTGGTTATCATTTCTCTCAGGTTTCCAGAGGAGGAAACTGGGGCCAGAAATCCTAAGGCCAGAAAAGATATTACAGCATATGAAGACATTTAGGTGATGGAGGTAAAGTGACCCATTCTTATTTATTCTAAATATCATTGGTCCATAACAGCAGATCCTCAGAGGCATCTAGTATTATGATCTCAGTTTACAGAGAAGGAAGCTGAGACCCAGGGAATGGAATTGACTTCCACATTTCATACTAAAGATCCTAGCTGGAAGGGATATTCCTGGTAATCTAGTCAAAATCAATGAGTTTACAGAGGAAAAGACTGAAGCCAAGAACCTTGATGAGACTTGCCTGAGATCCCACAGCCATCTAGGGACTTAGACTGGATTTGACCTCAGGTATTTGTATCTCCAAATTCTGGCAAGAAAGTCACTCTATCCTGCTGACTCATCTACTCTCATCCCTCCAGATGTTCTAAGACTGAAGTGAAAGAGGTTTCTTTTAATTTGAAAAGAAATGGAATTTCTCCAAAATGTAAAGTTCCTTCTAATAAATATTCAATGGATACATGAATGATTTTTTTACTTCCTGTATACATAAAATTTATGCTGAATAAGTGAATTCCTTGAGCCCAATTTTGCCTTTTGGTGAAATGAGATGATGTCCATAAAAGTTTAGATTAAAACATATCAGTGCCTTTAAAAAAATTCTGGTGCTGCACCAAAGAGGATGTAAAAGGTCTACAGGCATCCTATTATTGAAACAACTTACATCCTACAATACTCACATGCTACAGAGGAGAACTAGGGGGATAATGTGGTGCTATTGCCCTGCTGTTCTCAGAATAATTTTTATCTGCCAGTGTCTTACATAAGCTTAATATTTCCTCATTACCTGACTCAACACATTTGACAACAGACATACATATCCCTGTGCCAAGTAAGATGATAAAAATAGTAATGGTAAAAACTGTTTTTGAAACATGAGACTTTAATAAAATTATTAATTTACCCAGAAATTATGTCTCTCAAATTTTAAAATATCATATCATGATGGGGTCATACATGACCTTTAAAATTGTAGATTTGTACATTTTCATTAAGACATTCATGTTACTACTGTGCTATCTAAATAGAACAACTTTAAACATCAGCCAAGATGCCATTGGCTTTCCTTTTCCTGGTGTAAAAGCCCCCCCAACTCTTAGTAGTCAATCTGATATACTTAGAAAAGCGCTGATGTGATTTCATCAAAGTATACTTTTCTATATTCTAATATTAACGTATTTATAGTATTGATTCTGTGCTGAGACTTCTTGATGGAGAGACACTGGCCAAAGAGAAGGTCACCCTGGCTGTTGGGACTAAAGTCCCAAATCTTTTAGCACATGTGGAAATAAGAAAATAAAAAGCTTAAAGAATAATCCCTTAGGCTTCAGTCTTAAAAACTTCTGGAGACCATATTTTCCCCAGGAACAGTATACTGAATTTTTCTGGGTAGGTGATTCTTGGTTTTTAAACCTAGCCCCCTTGATCTCTGGAATATCATATTCCAGGCACTTTGATCCCTTAATGTAGAAGCTGCCACAATGTGGGTTATCCTAGTTGGATTCCACAGTTTTCAAATTGTTTCTTCTCAGCAGCTTGTAATATTATCTTCTTGATCTGGGAACTCCAGAACCTGGCTATATCATTTCTAGGAGTTTTCTTTTGGGGATCTTTTTTGAGAACTGATTGATGAATTATTTCAACTTCTATTTTGCCCTTTTGTTCTAAAATATTGGGGCAATTTTCCTTGAGAATTTCTTGAGGAATACCTTCTAGGTTCTTTTATTGATCATGGCTTTCAAGTAGACAAATAATTTTGAAATAACCTCTCCTGGATCTATTTTCGAGGTGAGTGGTTATTTTAAGGAGATATTTCACATTGCCTTCTATTTTTTTCATTTGTTTGGGTCTGTGTAATAGCATCTTGATTTCTCATAAAGTTATTTGCTTCCATTTGTTCCACTCTAATTCTTAATTGCTTATTGCTAATTCTTAATTGCTTTCTATTTTTTTCATTTTTTGTAACTTTTTTTATAGTCTCTTGGCTTCTCATAAACTCATTAGTTTCTACTTGCTCCACTCTAATTCTGAAGGAATTATTCTCTTCAGAAAGCTTTTGAGAGTTTTTTCCATCTTGCAAATTTGACTTTTCAAGGCATTCTTCTCATCATTGCCTTTTTGGGCCTTTTTTTTGACATTTGAGTTTCATTTTATTTTTAAGGTGTTATTTTCTTCAGTCAGGTTGTTGACTCACTTTTCATGGAAAAGAAATCGTAAGGAACTTATCAAAGTTGAACTATTTACATGCCAACATGGAAAAAACGAAAATAGTAACTTATGAGGATAGATGAAGGAAATAGAAATGTATATTGAGGTATACAAATGCATAAACAGGAGAATATATACATATACACACATACATATATAAATATATATACACATATGTATATACACATGTATATATACATGTAGATGTATGCTTGTGTGTGGATGAATACATATCTGAGTATGTGTGTATATATGGGTACACAGAGGATACAGGATCAATTGAATAGGAAGGGAAGAGAGTGGGATGAAGCCAAGATGGTGGCATATAAGCAACAAGGTCCCGCAGATCCCATGCAGAAACCCTAAACACAATAAAATATGACTCTGGACAAATTCTAGGACTCTCAAACTCACAATAATACAGAAAACACATTTCTCTCCCTGAAGGTAGCTTGGCAGCAGGGGCTCTTTGTGACAAGATGTGAGCCAAGTCCAGCCCAGCTTGAAATCTAAACCTTATCTGGCCAAGCCCCAGGGCAGTCTGGAGGAGCTGAGCCGAGCCGCAGCCAGTCTACAAGAGAGAAGATCTACAGCCTCCAGCAACTCCACATCTAGCAAGGTGTGGAAAATAGGGATTAGGAAAAGGCAGCTGCCAGGAGGGGCTCATCAAGCAGGCCTGCAAGGTGCGAGCTGAGATCAGCCCAGCCTGAAACCACCATGCGGCCAGGCTCCAGGGTGTTGGGAGGAGCCAAGCCTCCCAAGCCACTGCATGAGGCTACTTCAGAGAAGATCTGAAGCACTTTCACCAATCTTCCCATCTACTAAGCCACGATTAGAGGTCAGTGAAAGTGAGTGAAGCTTTCAAGGTAACTTTGAATGAGGAAAAGCAGTTTGGCCAATCTACCTCCAGGGCAAGGAAGCAGTGGGGGAAGAGCAGGAATGGTTTTAACTGGCAAGTGCCCCCACTGGGCTGCTTGAGAGCCCCTGGTTCACAAAACCCCCAGGCGGGCTGAGTGGATTGATCAGGGTCAAGTACTCTTGCTTTGGGCAGCCTCGATCTGGATCATGGTCTTGGGTGGTGGTCCTGTGGAGCACTTTCAGCAAGTCGAAGCTGGGGGGCTGCAACACCCCCCTAATAGCTCCTGCAGCTGTGAATACCCCAGGAATTTGGAATAGAGCTTTCCCCCCTGGAAGCAGAGTTTCAGAAAGTTAAAAAAATATCCAAGCACTTAATTGACTGGTGAACATGAGGAAATCCCACACCAAATGCTTCCAAGACACTTGAAGAATGCCTAGAATCTATAGATAATCTGAAACAGGACACTGAAAAACAAATAAGAGAAGGGAAGGAAAATTTGGGAACTGAAATGAGAAGGATGCAAGAAAATCATGAAAAGAGAGTCAACAACCTGACTGAAGGAAATAACACTGTAAAAAATTGATGAACTCAAATGGCAAAAGAGGTCCAGAAAGCCAATGAGGAGAAGAATGCCTTAAAAAGTCAATTTTGCAAGATGGAAAAGAATCTCAAAAGCATTCTGAAGAGAACAATTCCTTCAGAATTAAAGTGGAGCAAGTAGAAACTAATGACTTTATGAGAAACCGAGGCTATTAAACAGTTACAAAAAATGGAAAAAAATAGAAAGCAATGTGAAATATCTCCTTGAAAAAAACCACTGATGTGGAAAATAGATCCAGGAGAGACAATTTGAAAATTGTTGGTCTACCTGAAACCCATGACCAGAAAAAGACCCTGGAAAGCCTCCTTCAAGAAATCCTCAAAGAAAATTGTCCTGATGTATTAGAGTCAGAGGGCAAAATAGAACTTGAAAGAATTCACCAATTACCTCTTCAAAAAGATCCCCACAAGAAAACTCTTAGAAATGTTATTGCCAGGTTCCAGAATACCCAGCTAAAGGAGAAAATATTACAGGCTGCCAAGAGAAAACCGTTTGAATACTGTGGAAGCACTACCACATCCCACCTACTATATTGGCTAACATTACAAGAGAGGAAAATTATAAATGTTGAAGAAGGTGTGTGAAAATTGGAACATGAACTCATTTCTGATGGAGTTGTGAAATGATTCAACTATTCTTCAGAGCAACTTGAAACTACGCCCCAGGGGCTATAAAAATGGGCATACCTGTTGCACAAGCAATGCCCTTTCTAGGACTGTATCCTAAAGACCCCATAGAAAGGTAGAGAGGGCCAACATACTGAAAAATATTTTTTAGGAGGGACAGCTAGGTGGTGCAGTGTTTAGAGCACAGGCCCTGCAGTCAGGGGTACCTGAGTTCAAATCCGGCCGCAGACACTTAACCTACACAAAAAAACTAGCCGTATGATGTAACCCCAACTGCCCTACCCCCAAAGAATATTTATAGGAGCTGTTTTTGTGGAGAGCAAGAACTGGAAATTGAAGGGATATGTACCAATTGGGGAATGGTTAAGCAAGTTCTGGTATATGAGTGTAATGGAATACTTTTGTGCTATAAGTTTTGATGAGCAGGTAGACTTTAGAAAAACCTGGAAAGATTTATACGAAATGATGCTGAGTGAAGTGAGCAGAACCAGAAGAACATTGTATACAGTAATAGCCATATTGTACAATGACTTTGATAGACATAGCTCCTCTCAGCAATTCAAATGCTGAAAAAGACTCATGATGGAAAATGCCTTTCATGTCCATAGAAAGGAATAGGAAGTCTAAATGCAGATCAGAGATTTCTATTTGCTCTCTCTTTTTCTATTGTTTTGTTTTGTTTTTTCTTTCTCGTGGCTCCTCCCATTCATTCTAATTCTTCCATACTACATGACTAATATGAAAAAATGTTTAATAAGACTGCATATGTAGAGCCTATATTGTATAGCTTGCTCTCTTGGGGAGGGGGAGAGAGGAGAGAGGCAGAGAAGATTTAAAACTTATGGAAATGAATTCTGAAAACTAAAAATAAATACATTTTCAAAAAAGAGTCAGTTTTCAAAATTTTGAATATTTCTACCATTTTACATGGCAATTTACTTGATATTCAAATAGACAGCCAATGATATCAGCAAACAATTTTGAAGGGAAAAAATCTGTATTCTCATCATCCATTTGAAAAATGTTCAAAATCATTAAGAACTAGAAAAATTAAATTCAAGTAACTTTAGGAGCTGAGGATCAACAGGAATGCCAATGCATTGGGGTGGGGTGGGGGGAAGTTGAAATGTGATCTGGCCGTTCTAAAAAGGAATTTTCAAGTACGGCACCAAATGTTATTAACTTGTAGATACTCTTTGACCCTGGTATTCCACTACTGAAGACATATCTTTTTTTAATTAAAAAAATTCTTGTGTGTTTTGGAAGGCAATTGGGGTTAATTGCCCAAGATGACATGGCTAGTTTTGTTTGCGTGTGTTAAGTGTCTGATGCAGGATTTGAACTTTGGTCCTCCTGACTCCAGTGCCAGTGCTGTATTCACTGTGCCATCTAGCCACCCCTACTGAAGATATATCTTAAAGATGTTCAAGAAAGTGGAAATAGAGTGAGAGACACAAAAGCATTTATAGCAAGGCACTTTTCACGGAAGCCAAAAATTGGAACCTAAGGTTGTTCTCCCACTTGTAGATGGCTAAACCAAATGAAGTTTATTAATGTAAAGCAAAGTTATCGTGTCATGAGAAATGAAAAAAAATATTAGACAGTTTCTGAAGAATATAAAAATAACATTCTTGTTAGTGCAGAGTGAAGTTAACCAAAGAACTATCAGGGTATTTTAAACAATAATAATAACATTATCGAGAGGAGACAATTTTGAATGATAGAACTCTTATCAATGTCATGATAAACCCGAAATTGAAAAGACTGTAGACAAAAGACACCACTGAGTCATGTCAAAGATGTGATTAACTGAAAATGCAAAGACACACAATTCAGATGTGACCAATGGGGGTGGGCGTGGTGATTGTTTTGTGAACTATATGTGTTTGTGGGAAGAGTTTTAACTTCCTTTGCTAAATTGGAAGGAGGAGGGAAAAGCTCATATGCAGAAATCATAAATCCTTGTTAAAATAAATAAGCAATTTTTCAAAATTGCATTTAGAGTGACTCTGTTAATTTGTTGCAAATCATTTTCCTTTTGAGCTGACAGCTCTGATGTGTTAGAGGCCAAAAGGAGCCACCTCACATATAAGTCAGCACCTTCTGAGCCACTTAAATTCCCAGAGTTGCCTGGGACACAGAGAGGTTAAACAGCTTGTCCCAGGCTGCAAAACTGAAATGTCGGAGTCAGGATTTGAATGTGTCTTTCTGGATTTTGGGTTGGCTCTCTCCCCACAATGCAACACTGCCTCTCATTAAATCTTATCCATTGTCAATATTCATTGTCCAGTAATTATTATTTTTTTTCCAGAAGCAACCAATGCATGGACATAGCCAAGATGGTGGAGAAAAGGAAAAGTCTCACTCGTGCTCTCTCCAAATCCTTCTGAACACTTTTAAATAATACCCTAAAACAAATTCTGGAGCAGCAGGATACCCAAAAAAACAGCATTAAACAATTTTCCAGTCTATGACAGCTAAGAAAGTTGCCCGGAAAGGCCTGTCAGAGTGGTGTGAGAGTGGCACACAGTCCAGAGCAGGCCACAACACAGACTGCCCACTCAAACCCAGAGCTGGCCTTGAGAGCCATTTTCCAGTGATTGCAGCTGCTCCCTGAGCTCTCAGGACCCAGACAGTAAGCTCTCTCTTTGCTGACACTGGGGAAGGACTCTGTAGCTTTGCCCATATTCGGACCTGAGTTTCAGTTCTGGCTGGCAGTCCCAGGCCAAGGAGGAGTACTTGCCCATCAGAGCTGGGGGTCACAGTGGATCAGGGACGCTCTTCACAGTTCCAGAGCAGAAAAGAGTGCTTGTGATTACTCACAGGCCAGAGCACAGGCCAGGAGAGTAGTGAACACCCCTTTCCTTAGAGCATCAGCAGAACTGTCATTTAGTCCTGTTCTGATTCTTTAAATGACTAGCAGCTAGTTAGTTTCAAAGGCCAGATTTGAACTCAGGAAGATGAGCCTTCCTGACTTCCATCCAGGCACTCTATCTACTGGGCGACCTACCTGCCTGATTAGAGAGTTCTGGGAACACACAGAGTTGTGGACCAGAAGCAGTTAAAAAACAAAAACAATTTATTTTTTCCCTGTTCCAGGGGCCAATCTAAGAACAGGACAACCCAAAATACTTATGAAAAAACCCTTTATTTCAACAAAAATTCATATCAGGCCTTTGTTGCTGCAAATTAAAACATGGATACTGAAGTACAAAGCCCAGGAGAGAACATGAAAACAGAGTGGCTTACATCAATGAAAGAAAAATTATAACCAAAAACATTGTTCCATGTAGTTCCATCATTAGGTAAAACAAGTACTGATGTTATTACGCTTAGGAATGAGTGCAGAATATTTTTTATTTATTTTTATCTTATAGTATTTTTATTTTCTTCCAATTACATGCAAATATGGTGTTCAATATTCATTTTTGTAAGATTTTGAGTTCCAAATGTTTCTCCCTCCTCCCATCCTTTCCATCTCCCTCCCCAAGCCAACAAGTAATATGATACAAGTTGTACACATACAATCATCTTAAATGATTGTGCGCATAAGTCATGTTGCTAGAGAAGAATCAGAACAAAATGGAAAATCCACGGGACAGAAAATCTTTTTTTAAAAAGTGAAAATAGTATGCTTGTGTTGGATTCATACTCTATGGTTCTTTCTCTGGATGTGGATAGCATTTTCCATCATGAGTCTTTTGGAATTGTCTTGGATCATTATTTTGCTGAGAAGAACTAAGTCCATCACAGTTCATCATTGCACATTGTTGCTATTAGTGTGTAAAATGTTCTCCTAGTTCTGCTGACTTCATTCAACATCGGTTCATGAAAGGCTTTCCAGGTGTTTTTTTTTCTGGAATCTGTCTACTGATCATTTCTTATAATACAATAGTATCCCATAATATTTATGTACAACAACTTGTCCAGCCATTTGACAATTAATAGGCATCTCCTTAATTTCCACTTCATTGACACCACAAAAAGGGCTGCTATCAATATTATTGTACATGTGTGCCCTTTCCCCATTTTTATGATCTCTTTGGTATATAGACCTAGAAGTGGTATTGCTGGATCAAAGGGTATGCCTAGTTGAATAGTCATTTGGACACTGTACCAATTCATTCTCTAGAATGGGTGGATCAGTTCACAACTCCAGTAACAGTGCATTAGTGTTCAAATTTCCCCATATCTTCTCCAACATTTATCATTTTCCTTTTCTGCCTTATTAAGGAATTTGATAGTTGCGAGATGGTACCTCAGAGTTGTTTTATCTTTCATTTCTATAATCAGTAGTGATTTAGAGCATTGCTTTCATATTATTATAGATAGTTTTAATTTCTTTATCTGAAAACTCCCTGTCCATATCTTTTGATCATTTATCAGATGGGGAATGACTTCTATTCCTATAAAATTGACTCAGTTCTCTATATTGTTTATAAATGAGGCGTTTGTCATAAACACTGTCTATAAATCATTGTTTCTCAACTTTCTGTTTTCATCTTATCTTGACTGTATTTCTTTTGTTTGGGAAAAACCTTTTTAATTCAATGTAATCAAAATTATACATTTTGCATTTCATAATGTTCTCTACCTCTTCTTTTGTCATAAAATATTTCCTTCCCCATGTATCTGACAGGTAAACTCCTCCTTGCTCTCCTAATATGCTTTTGGTGTCTAAACCATGTACCCATTTTGACCTTGTCTCTGTAAGGTATAAGACGTTGTTCTGTGCCTAATTTCTACCATTCCATTGTCCAGTTTTCCCAGCAGTTCTACTCACATAGTGAGTTTTTATCCCAGAAGCTGCAGTTTTTGTGTTTATCAAACAGTAAATCAATGCACTGTCTGGTGCGCCGAGTCTAATCCACTGATCCACTACTTTATTTCTTAGCCAGTACAAAATAATTTCGATGATTCCTGCTTTAAAATATAGTTTTAGGTCTCATATGGCTAGGCCACCTTTCTTTTCATTGTTTTCATTAATTCCTGTGATATTACTGACTTTTAATTTCCTCAGTTCAAATTTCTTATAAGTCTTTATTGTTCTAGAAAGCTATTTTTTGGTAGTTTGTTTGACACCTGAATAAATAAAGTAATTTAGTTAAAACTGTCATTTTTATTATTTAGCTTGATCTACCCAAGAAAAATTGATTTTTTTCCAATTGTTTATAACTGACTTTGTGTTCAAAATGTTTTATATTTATGTTCATATAGTTCCTGGGTTTCTCTTGGCAGGTAGGTCCCCAATTATTTTATATTCTATACATTTACTTTAAATAGAATTTCTCTATCTCTTGCTGCTACGTTTTGTTGGAAATGCATAGAAATACTGATAATTTATTTGGTGTTAATTTATATCCTGCAACTTTACTAAAATTATTACTTGTTTTCTAGTTGATTCTCTAGAATTCTTTGAGCATACCACTATATCATCTGGAATTAGTGATAGCTTTATTTTGTTACTGGCTATTCTGATTCCTTTGATTTCTTTTGTAGAATAATTTTGGGGGGTAGGGAACAAAATGACATATTTATTTTCATGAATCTTTAACAGAAACCTGACATTTACTTTGATTTCGGGGGGGGGGAGGTGGGAGTGAGGCAATTGGCATTAAGTGACTTTCCCAGGGTCACACAGTTAATTAAGTCTCTGAGGCCTGATTTGAACTCAGTTCCTCCCAACTCCAGGGCCAGAACTAT